>MJUU01031006.1:126649-147204 GCA_002080025.1 Modiolus philippinarum
ATCCCGCAAGCCGGAGATACTAGGTCCTATTTCTATATCCCGGGGTTCCCTCGGGGTCCTCTGTTAGGAAGACTCATACTCCAAGCTCAGAGGATGCTGCGGGCCTATTCATAAGCCGGAACCGCGCACAGCGGGGATTGTGATTGAAAGTGAATATATTCGTCTGAGACACATATGCATGTCTAATAACCCGATATTTTTGGAGGAAAATGGCGCCCGTCACGTGTTCAGCTTTATTGCAACAAAGAACTACGAGAATCTTTGGATATGTGTCCGTCCAAATCTCCTATACATTATTGGCACGTTACTACAAGTTTGCTATTTAGACGGATCATGTGCCAATCATTTGAATTTTTCACATCCGTCACACTTTCATTTTGTCACGTTACAGCAATCATTTAAAAAGAAGATTATTCTGTCATTACAATTAATAAGCAATAAATAACAATTACTAGATGACACTTACATGAAAATTTAGAGATAGAGTAACTGTACGTCGTACAATATCACATTATATGAAACTGCATACCATTATGAGAGCGTGGTCGGTGTCAAATGTATCCTCAATTGACTTATTTTAGTTGCAAGAGATAATGCCAAATTTTGTCATGTCCTTGAAACTTCTCAACTAAATAAACACAATTATTAGAAAGTTAGAATATAAAAATAAGAAATTTTAGCGAAATAAGAAGTGTCATCCTCGATGTGTGCAGTAATACTAGTTTTTGCCGTTGTTTTCAACTTATCTAGGTTATTTTCAAACCAGTGTTCAACATCTTTAGAGTTTGGTCTTGTGAACATATTAATTTTCCTGAAATTTCGCTAATACCACAATGTCAACTTACACCAACTTGAAAAGGTCCAACGCGACAACATCACAATATTGATGATTTGTATTTGTATGAATTTTCTTTGATATTCATGACAGATAAAGTCACAGAACTGTCCATGATTTATAGATTATTACATATTTATGCGTAATACATACTTTTGCATATGCGATAAATGTAATGTTTGTCAATCCATATCCACTTTGTGTCCATATCACTGCCCCAGGCAAATAACCGGTTATGATGCCCTGGTGCACAGATTTTGATGATGTCGTAGTAGTGTAATGTTAATAATATACTTCAGCGTGTATTTATGTTTGACAACGGATTTCAATAGAAACCTAATTTGAAGGGAAAAACATGGTTCAGATAGTGAAAATGCTGATTTATTTTATTAATTTGAAGACAATGTCAAACATTAGAGATCTAAATACAGACTCGCGGCGAAAACAAACGAACTCCGCTCCACTATTTCCGATTTTTTTTTAATTCGTGCCAAATACACCTTTGGAATAGCGCACATCAGAATTTTTCCCTTTTGCTGTTGAGAATTAAAACTGTTTGTTCAAAATATGTGACAAATAACCTGATGGTTACACGTCATTTCCGTATCGTCCCTGGTATGATTTATTTCAGAAAAAAAATTTTTATAATAAAGTTAATACATGTGTTATTGTCATTAAAGATGTCGTTTATGTTTTTATTATTTATGAATAGTACATTAAATATGTGATAAAAAGATTATAACATGTCCTTTTCAATATCGGCCCTGTTATCATCCCTCAAATCATATCGGCCCCCGGCTGACGCCCCGAGGCCGATATGACAGTCTCGGGATAATACCAGGGCCAATATGGAAAAGGGCATGTTATAATATTTATTTATTACATGGCATTTTTCATATCATACCGCTAGGCTCGAGGGCTGATTTTATGACCGAGTGCTGATGAAGGATGTGATATGAAAAATGTCATGTAATATGATTTTTATCATATACTTGAGCTGTTAAAGACATTTTTAACTGAAATATATCCTTATGCTTATAAAATGCAATATTAGTATTTTGTTATTGTACTTTATTTGATATGACGATATCTTGCAATGTATATCGTTTTTACGGAAAAGCGCGAACTTGCGTGTGATAAAGCTTCGTAGTAGTGACAGAAAGGCATGCGATAATTACCGGAAGCAGTTAATAACGATGTAATATCAACCCGCTTCGTTTATTTTTGTTGAAATGATCTGGTTTCATCGACAGGTGAGATTTTAATCATACCTTAAATGAGTATATGATAAAAATATACATTTATACACGGTGTGATGGTACAACTTCTTGTGTCGGTGAATGAGTTTTATAGGGTCTGTAAGTCTCGTCATGTGACTAACGAGAAACCACGATAAACAGTCAATTCGAAAACGTTTCCCGCCAAAACATGATGTTCAAATTTTTGCTTGATACTTCATATTTCTTTGTTTGAAATGTAACTTCCGGGTACAATTCGTAATCCCGGAAGTTCCAAAATTGTACGAGACTTACAGGCCCTATTGAATCATTCAAATAACAACATACCGAAGTTATTGTTAACTTATACAATAATGTTGTACCATCATATTTTTGCTTATGATGGGTTTAACTAACATTCAAACAATAATAACCACTTTAAATAATTCTATTCACGCGACATCATATAATTTTGTAGTCTTAAATAACAAAATACCGAAGTTACTGTTAATTTAGGTTCTGCATATGCGCATTTCGACAACTTGTGTCTCTTCAGTGCAGATCAAATCAAAACATTTGGAAATCAATATACCGAAATATTTAAAATCTGACAGAGAACAAGTTACCAATAGAATATAAATAGGAAACCAAAATCAGCTAAGGACAGAGCTATGCAAGAGGGAGATACTCCTTAGTTTTAACCAAAATTAATTGATTAATTGATGAACTACTTGATGCTTACCATGACTTCTTGCTTTTAATGACCTTGATACATTTGTGGCACTTGTAATGCTATAGTAAAAGAAATTATCGAGGACTTGCATGACGTCTTATTCGGATGGTTAAACTTTGAAACTACTTGTCCGTGATTATGTGCATCAACTGATAAATGCAAAAATTGTACATTTATCATGACGAACCACATTAAAAAAACTAGTATTGAAACTATAAATTCAATTTATTTCAATTTCAATTTTTATCTATCCTTACCGATGGAAGATATTTAAAAGACATGATGGACTTTATCACGGCAAAACGCATCAAGGTTGCCCTAGCAGTCTCAAATTATACTGGCCGCATGAAAAGTCGAAAAAAACATTGCTATATTTGTTTGTTATGATGTCAAAAACTATAATGCAGGACATCACACTTCTCCAATACGAATTTGGCCTTTTGAACCCTGGACCAATTGTTTAGTCAGTGAAACATGAATTTTGCTGTCTTACTTGAAACTCGCTTTTTGTCTTGTCTATATTGTATATAATTGACGATTTGCTTCTACACGAACGACAATTGTGATACATACACAGTATGCTCTTCATATTACCCAGATGCGATAGTTGTTGTCTCTGGTACAACTATTTGTCCCATTTTCATGTTGCTGATTATATAATACAAAGTTGATTGATTGATTGAATATTGTTTAACGTCTACTCAGCAATATTTCAGCTATATCAAGACGAGAACAAGTTTGTTAATAAATAATCACTTTGGGGTATGGAAAGGGCCATGGGACGGGAAATTTTGACTGCCACTGGAAAAGTAGGGTGAAATCGTCAAGTGCGGGGAATTTAGCCTTGTAGCCGATCACCTACGGACCACCCCAAAAAGAGCTTGCTACAAGGGTTCTTTAACGTGCAGGAAGCGTGGCATTTCTTCCAACACGTGGACCTGAGTTTACATCCCATCCGAAAGATGGGTTGTGTATTTATTAATCCCGCACAACCACGGAATGGGTCCTATTTCTATATCCCGGGACCCTCGGTATAATACAAAGTATAAGCATGAGTGTTTAAGAATTAGAAAAACAAATATGTGAGTACTGGTATAAAAATACTTTCTATTGGCTGTATATTTCAACAATTGCTATCTCTTATTAAGACATCAAAGATGATAAAGCAAATTGTAAATTGGCAAGAAACCTAAACAAATATACCAACATAAAACTTGCACATTGTCATAAATTGTCCACAAACCAAAAGAAAAACCTTTGATAGATACTTTATGTAACTTTCGCTGCGCTAACATTAAAACAAAAGAAAATGAGTGAAGAAATTGTAAATGTTTACACAAAATGAGTGGGAGAGAGTAAATATTTGTAAAAAGTCGATTGATCGAGATGAAATTTGTGAAAGCAGTGTTTGATACTATTTTATCACTCGCTGGAGGAAAAATTACGCGCCATTTTCAAATATCTAACAAATACGTAGGTGTCATGAATTAATCGCTGCTGTCATGAAACTTGTTGTAATATTTCAAGGTATTTACAAAGGAAATCATAGAAAATTAAAATTTAGATCAGTCGCAACGTAGCTGACGTTTAGAATTCAATGAATTTATTATAATGGTGTTAAAACATAATACCATATAAAATGTAACTTTTCACTGGATCTTGTTTAAAGTCTTTTAAAGATGCATTTTAAAATACTTTAAATTACAATTTTAACATAATCCGCGACAAAAGGGCAAGATGGACAGAGACGATAGTGTAACAAACAATCACACCTAGGGAAATTGAGCTCTTCTCCCACCCCAGCTAAATACAGAACACCGGACTTGTTGCCAAATTGATGTGTGTTACGCGTGGAGTAGATCACGCTATTTGATGCCTGCACAGAAATCACGTTATAAGATACCTGCAAAAAATCGGATTCCTGATGCCTAATGTTACATAAATACGTCCACGAGAGACTTTCTTTTGAGATGATCGATAAAAAATAATTTCTTTTGCATGTTATTAAGTCTCTCAAACTTCGTTTGGGAGACTTATTGTTTTTGTTGCGTTTCTTCTTATTATTATTCACTATTATTCTTCTCTCCCTTTCTTCTCGTCCTAATGAATAACAAAATACCGAAGTAACTGTAAATTTAATTTCTGCATATGGCCATTTCGACAACTTATGTCTCATCAGTGCAGATTGAAATTGTCCGAAGCAGATCTCAGAGACCATTACACCTAGAGCTTTCAAACTTTGTAGGATATTAGCCCCATACATCTAGATGTGCATTCATCAAAATTTTTTTCAAAGGGGGTCCATTAAGGGTACATTTTAGGGGGCTCAAAAAGGGGTGGGGTCGTCCTATTGTAAGTATATTTTGCATATTTCTCACTGCAACTCAAAAACTATTTACACTAGCTGCTTCAAAATTCATTGGAAGATTGCGTGTGATGTCTCATAAATTTCAACAGCATTTCAAATTTAAAAATTAGTATGGTTGCCATGGAAACCATAACAGAAAACTGAAATTTTGATTGATTGATTGAATATTGTTTAACGTCTACTCAGCAATATTTCAGCTATATCAAGACGAGAACAAGTTTGTTAATAAATAATCACTGCCACTGGAAAAGTAGGGTGAAATCGCCAAGGGCGGGGAATTTAGCCTTGTAGCCGATCACCTACGGACCACCCGAAAAGAGCTTGCTACAAGGGTTCTTTAACGTGCAGGAAGCGTGGCGTTTCTTCCAACACGTGGACCGAAAGATGGGTTGTGTATTTATCAATCCCGCACAACCACGGAATGGGTCCTATATCTATATCCCGGGACCCTCGGAGTCAGCCTCCGTTTAGGAGGGGTCACACCCCGCAAGCCGGAGATACTAGGTCCTATTTCTATATCCCGGGGTTCCCTCGGTGTCCTTTGTTAGGAAGACTCATACTCCAAGCTGAAATTTTGAGAAAATAGTATTTACTGTTGATAATTGCATTTCTATTGCAGCAATATGTATTATATAGGTTATTAGGGGAACCCCTGCCCAAATTTTTTTTATTAAATGAGGTATAAAATTGTTCTAATGGATAATGGAGCATTTGGTTGCCATGGAAACCAAGCCAGAAAGCTAGAATTTTGAGAAAAACGTGTTTTTGCTGTGTGTTATGTTTTGATTTCAAGTATATGTATAAAGTAAATTATAAGGGGAACCCCCTGCTAATTTTTTTTTTTGAAAGGGGGTTTAAAAATGCCAAGGAATACGGTATGGGAGTTCGTTTGGGAGACTTTTGTGTTTCGCTTGCGAACAAAGTTATATCTTGTTTTATTGTTTTTAAATGAAGTTGAAGTTAATTTTCAAAAGTCTTTTCTTATCTAAATTTTCTTCAATATATATCAATATAGTTAACTTTTGCTTGCTAGTATAAGTGAATTGTGTTTCATTTAGGTCATATGGCNCAACCATACTTAAACTGTTTATTTAGTTTAGGAAAAACATATTCATCAACTGGATTTCAAAAATATTTATTCCAATTTTGGTTAATTTCCTGAAAGTCTCTAAGACCACTTATTTTTTTGGAATTCTACTTAGCAACCATATATCCTAGAATTTTTTTAGTAACAATAATGACTATCAATAGGCAGATTTCAAAGATAATGAAAAAAATTATGCCAAGGGTGTATAACAACTGTTTTCCTTGTCAAACAGGGAGTGCGGGGATAGCTGTCGTTTCCGACAACATCTAGTTTTTTTTGAAAGGGGTTTAAGAATGCCAAGGAATACGGTATGGGAGTTCGTTTGGGAGACTTTTGTGTTTCGCTTGCGAACACAGTTATATCTTGTTTTATTGTTTTTAAATAAAGTTGTAGTTTATTTTCAAAAGTCTTTTCTTATCTAAATTTTCTTCAATAAATATCAATATAGTTAACTTTTGCTTGCTACTGTAAGTGAATTGTGTTTCATTTAAGGTCATATGGCGAGTTTCAAGGTTACGAGAAAAAAAAGCTCTACTCCTATGTTGATTGCACCACTGGAAATTTATCATCAGAACTCGAGCAGTTCAGATCTAACTGCTGCAAGAGTTTTAAAATGGTGTACGGCGTGTCTGACCTTGATACAAAAAGCCAATTATTACAGGTTCAACATTTGACTCTCAAAAAACAGATGCCGGTATTCTGGGCGAAATGCACAGTAATTTTAATAAAATAGAGAATGAAGTTGGACAATTTTGCTCAATTACACCAACCTTTTGTATCATTAAGAGCATGAAAGGTAAGTAATCATTATTTCACCGGTGTCAAAATTTTCTTACCATATGAAAGTAGAACCAAGAGTTTTAATGTTATAGCATTGTCAAGTCAGAGAGCCCCTTAGCCGCCTTTTTAAATGTGAAACATTTTTAAAAACTATGTCCGTAACCTATCCATATTTGAACTTATTTATTCCTCTACCAAATACTTTTCCCATTTATTTCTCCAATTTACATTTCCAGATTTTCGCTCTACATCCTTGATAAAAAGTAACTCCAGTATCTACTCACCCGTAATGGAGCCAATGCGATATTAAGGACTCAATGTTATAAACACATACTTCTTCCTGCTGACATCCTTTATGATTATAAATTGAATTTATTCCACTTGTACAGGTCAAGTTTGTATGATTTTTTTATCATAAAAATTTGAAGTATTCCAAATATATCGATTATATAATACCATAGTACCATAGTACAAGTACTGATTTTGTAAGGAACACCACCAAGGATTTTCTAAATTCCATGTCTTTTTTTCCCTGTTGTAAATAAAGCTTATCAAATTTTAAATGATATACAAATCTCAAGTCGAAATATTAGGAGCAATATATACTATGTCGGAAATATAATATACAAATAAATTATTTTAAAGATTCAATACACAAACTGAGCAATCAAATCGTTTATGTTACAATTAATCGTTAAATGACAATAATGTGATAGACAAATATTATAACAATTTGACAGTTAAAAGTCTAGATCCATTTCACAATAGTTAAGTCAACAACACAAATCTCGGATACAGCTAATGCGCCATGATCCTCCGTAAGTTCTCTATTTGTCTTTCAGATTACCTAAACCAAATAAAAATCGTGGAAAGGGAAACATATTCAACATTTAATTTGAACCGTGGCAACATACATAATATTTTACATTATGTGGTCAGTATTGCATTTTTGTACACATTTTTCATAAGGTTGTATTGTTTTAAATAAGCTTTATTATATTGTTGTCTGAATTATAAACTTCATGTGCAACAAAAATATTACAGATGAATAAATAAATGTATTCGCCTGTTGGAATTTTAGTAACTCAATGATGTCACTATATATTGAACTATGCAATAAAACAATCATGGCCTTTTGCATCAATGGATGCTCATTTTTGTTATTAAGGAGTAAGTCTCTACAAATACACGGTAGAACCAAGCAAAGGAACAACGCTTTAATTATTCTTCATATTGAAGTCACCAGAATGCCTTCAACAATTAGCTCTGCTCATACCTCACAGTAAGTTTAAAACGACCCTAGAACCTGTGTGAATAAAACAATTCTCATAGTACTATTTCGATAACTTGTACATTATCGTGATATATGAACTATCCAATGGACAGTGGTATTGACTAAGACATAGATAGTAACCGAACCAGAGACGAGGTAATACACTGCCCTAAGAGAGCAGTCTATATCACAATAATTAACAATAAATCAATAACTATTGTGTTCATTTCATTAAGTCACCATATCTTTGAAACACAAGTATTTCCATACTTTCTGCATGATAATGACAAAGTAAGTGTGGATATAAGATTGATTGATTGAATATTGTTTAACGTCTACTCAGCAATATTTCAGCTATATCAAGACGAGAACAAGTTTGTTTTTCCACACAGTTTGACTACAATGGTTCGCGGTCAGGCTTTCCATATTATGACTTGACTATCCCGCATTGACCGGCTATCCACCACCTGTAGACTAGCCGGTAGCCGGAGCCCCTAAATACAATTCAGGTGCCGGGATGTTTATTGTCATAAATATAATCTTTGAATCAATCGGAAAATAAGAGTTTTAACCGGTATGAAATAACTTATAAGGATATTCAAAGATGATTGGCAAAGACCATCAGTAATGTAACGTCATTGTTGTAAAATCCATTCTTCATAAACAAAATCTATATACACAATAATGCTGCGTTCACACGGGACACTTAATTCGAAGTGAATTCGAATTCAATTAACGCCCATCTTGTCCACACTTAATTTTCCCAATTCGAATTGGAATGCGTATTCCAGTCCGAATTGACTTATTCGCTTCGTAAATATCCAATTCGCATTAACGCCAATTAACGTTTGGACACAATGCTTTTTTTGAATGCGAATTGCAATTCGCTTTGTGACGACGTTAGGACATGAATCGTTTTCAAATGCGAATTTAGCTAATTCGTATTCAATTCGAATTACGTTTGAAAGCAGCATATCTTTACCCAAACTCTCACTGGTTGAATAATATCAAAGCACCGAAATTGCTGTAAATTTTATTTCTACAGATGGCCACTTCGAAAACTTAAATGTGTTCAATGCAGATAAAATCACAACATTTAAAGTACCAGAAATTAAAAATTTGTTAAATAGCTAGAATACAACGACTAAATGATTATTTAGAGTTGAACGTCTAGTGAGCAATATTTCAGATATATCAGAACGAGTACAAGTTAAACAATTAAAAAAATAAGTAAAAGAAGAGAGAAATAAATGTGGAAGGGACAACCTGGGCAACGAGTTTGATTACCACCGGAAAAGGGGAAAATGGGTAGGGGCAGGAAATTTAGCCTTGATACTACTCCAGCGACTCGGCATTCCTTACTAAAATATAGACGGGATCTTTATACTGCATGGAGCATGGCGTTTCTCCAAACTGTTTGGGCCATATTTAAAAGAAATGTTTGTTTGCCATAGCCCGAGGGGTATGAAAAATATTAGGTCGGTAGGTAGGCTATTTTTTTTAAATTATGCTTTGACCTGTTATTTCTTTATGTTCCCACTACTGTACCAAACTGTATTGCACAATGTGTGCCTGTACATGGATCCCTTATACCTGACATAACACTTGGCAAGAAACAGTTTGAAACCTTCATATCATCTATCAATTGGTTAAAGACTCTTATCTTTAGCTGAAATAAACCGGCAAAAATTTGACCATAGTGAGAGAACCCAAATGAAAAGAAAGTTTATAATAAAGCCTAACAAGAAGCTCTGAAGATCCTGTATCGCTCACTTGGACCATGGCTGACATATATGGATGAACATCATTTCCAGTAGGGTTAAGAGTTGAAACTTTGTTCCTGCTGAGGCCACCTTGGATTGGACGCAGACATGCCAGATTCAAATTTTGAAGGAGGCCACCAACGACTTTTGTGATCAAGGATTGTTTCAATTGGATAAGTGGTTTCAGAGACCCAATTCTTTTAATGGAAATCAATATAAACCATGTTTCAACTGTAGGCCATCTTGAAAGAGGTATTGATCTGCTGGATACCTTTTTTGTAGGGACCATCTAAGGACCATTGTGACTAAGTTTGAATCTCACTGGAATAGTAGTTTTTTGAGATCTTTGAACGTCTTTTCCATAGGGTCCCAATCTTGTTACTATGTTCCCTGCTGCGGCCATCTTGGACAAGGTATGGACCTGCCAGATATTTATGGAAGGGACTATCTAAGGACCATTGGCACTGTCACTAAGTTTAGTTATAATTGGATTCAATGGTAGTTTCTAATTAGAAGATCTCTGACACGCATTTTTCGGTATGTCTGTTCTAGCATTTCTTTTGTATTGAAGAATTTGAAAAAAGCCAGATATGGAAGGAATTACATTTTTTGCTATGTGTTCTAGTTGTCTTAATAACTAATTCTTACAATACTGCTTGAATCAAGTCTGACATCTTAACTTAAATATATAAAAAAAATAAATAAAGGAGCAGATTTAATAAGTTTCAGACATTGTCAGATTTTCCTACCTTTGATCATGTTGATAGGTATAAACTATTAACAAATAACAATTTGCACCTACCTGTAAGCTGTTTTTGTGTCCAAAATATTTAAATATCAATAAATTTGTGAAGAGGTGGATATATATGGTACAGTAAAATGGAGCTGGGATGTTAAAGAGGCTGATTTTACTAGCTCGTATAACCATGGAATCTAGAAAAATGCACATGTTTACCCATTTTAACACGAAAGAGTAGTCCAAGGGGGAATAAAAGCTTAGTACTTGTCTTGAAAGAGTAGTTTCCCATGTGTTTATTGAAGAGGCACCCATGCGCTGCTAAGAGTACTTTCCAATGCGCTGCTATCTTTTATTTTTCGGACCCTACTCAAGTGTAAAATACAACATAAAGTGCATTTACTTGATGATTTCCAGTAAGCAATCTTTCCGAGTTTTAACTGCCACTGGAAAATGGGTAGGGGCAGGAAATTTAACCTTCTTAACGAACCCCCAGCGAGTCTACTCGTAACGAGAAATATAGAAAGGGTCTTAATACTGCGGAGGACGTAGCGTTTTTTCCATAATGACTGATTAACTAATAGTAATAGTTTAATGTCCAGTAAGCACTATTTCAGCTTTACCACGACGAAAGCAAGTTAAATCAGTCTGGAAAAGAGAAGTAAAGGTGGGAGACGAGTTTTGATTTGCACTGGAAAATTGGAGAAAAAGGTAGGGGCCGGAAATTTAGCTTTTTTTACAACCCCAGTGAGGAGGTCTGCTACAATGAGAAATTAAGATGGAGTCTTCATACTGTATAGGACGTGGGTTTTCCACACATTTTTTGTTAATATGGTTCGCGGTCATGCTTTCCGTATTATGATCCGACTTTCCCGCATAGACAAGGCATTCATCTTAGCACCATCCGGGAACGTGCCAGGCAGAACTCTAGCTGGAGCCCCTGAATTGATTACAAAATTGATAACAAAACTATCAATTCAATATATAATATACATAAAATAAAAAAGAAATCAATGTGGAAGGACAACTGGGGCAACAAGTTTTGAAAGTCCCTCATAAATGGGTAGGGACAGGAAATTTAGCCTTCCATGCTAATCCCCGAGTCTAAGTTTTGAAAGTCCCTCATAAATGGGTAGGGACAGGAAATTTAGCCTTCCATGCTAATCCCCGAGTCTGCTCTTGTAAGATAAATATAGAGGGGCCTATCTTATATTGCATTCGGCGTGGTGTTTGTCTAGACATTTTGTCTGCAATGATTCGCGGTCAGGTTTTCCATATTATGACATAACTATACAGCATATACAGGGCATTCCCTTATCCAACACTTGGGCACGTTCCCGGCAGCACTGTAAAGGGAGCCCCTAATTTATTCTTCACTAGATGACCCTTGCAATGCACCAGTTACAGTTTGGAATAATGTGGTCTTATAAAGTTCTATGCCTGTCGTTGGAAATTACTCAATTATTTGCAAACAGTTTGCGTACGCTGTATAAAATAAAAATACCAGCTATTATATGCATGGTGGGATCACCTGCACCTTCTGGTACCTGAATAAGTTCTCAGGAGCTCCTGGATACGATAACGTTATCGTATCTAAGGAGCTTCCTCTACAGAGCTGGCAGTCGCTTCCCCAGGTCTTGGAGAAGGAAATGCCTGATCTATAGGTCATGATACGGAAAGAATGACCTCGAATCACGGAAGAAAAACAATGTGGAGAAACGCAAAGACCCATGCAGTATAAACATCCCTTCTGTATTCCTCTTACAGCTAAATTTCCTGCCCCTACCCATTTCTCTTATTTTTCAGTGGCAATGCAAACTTCTCCCATTCACCATATTTTCAAATCTATTTTTACCTGTATCAGAGGTGTTTACCACTACGAATTTTCCGTATTTTCTACGGATTTTCAAATAAAAGTACGCACTACGGATTCAAATTGCAAATATACGGTTTTTCATAAACCTTGAAATAAATCGTACCTTTTTCCTAAATTGGACAATCGGTGTTGAAGAGAAGCTTTCGGTGGATTAACAACGTTCTTGAAAACGGGAAATTGATGTTGGCCTCTGTCAAAACAATGCTACCGGGCGCGTTCCAATTTATGGATAGGGGAATACCTATTCAGGCTAGTCTGGTCATAATTCGGAACGCTAAATTTCCTGCCCCTACCCATTTTTCTCCATACGGAAAGACTGATACGCGAACCATTGTAGACGACCTGTGTGGAGCAACGACACGTCTCATGAAGTATTAAGTCCCTTCTATATTTCTTGTAAAAGAGTAATCACAAAGGTTCGTATGGAAGGTTAAATTCCCTGCCCCTACCCATTTCTTCCAACGTACAATGGCAGTTGGGTAACCATGTCAGAAAATGTAAAGCCTGCCCGCGAAGCATTGTACACGAACTCCCTTGAGGAACACCACTCTCCATACAGTATAAAGACCCGTCCTACATGTCTGGTAGAAGAGCTGAATCGTTAGGATTCGTATTTAAGGCTAAGATTCCTGCCCCTGCCCATTCTCAAATTTTCTAGGGACAGTGAAGACTTGTTGCCCCTTTCTTCTTACTATGTTTCATCTTTTGCTGATTACTTTTTAAATTCAATAACTCGTTTTCATCCTGATATAGCTGAAAAATTGCTAACATTTATATCTTATTAGGCAATCAATCAAAACAATGAAACAGAGAATTAGAAAATAAGGGCTGATTAAATTGACGAAATGAACTCCGCAGATGGAATAACAGATTTTGTGCAAGTCATCTAAATAAAAATGTAAATATGATTACAGCCATCATTTTCATTGCTTATTCATACGTAGAGGAGTTATTCACACCAAAAAGTTAATTTTCTCTCATTTGTTTTATATACGGGGAAAAAATTCTCAAAATACGGACGATTACGGAAATATTACTGCTAGAATACTGATACCAGTTAAAAGGGGTAAACACCTCTGCTGTATTATTTTCACATCTGTTTAACAATCAATATGAAAAAAGAAAGGTCCCGAAACCAGAAATTTTTCAACCTCATTAGTATCAAAGCTTAGAAATCGCGGGTGAACGCGTACATTGTAGGGCGTAATTTGAGGTCGAAAATCGTAGAAACTACGCCAAAATCGTAGTGGTCAACAGGTCTGATGGAAATAGACCATATCCGAGTTCTGATATTTAGATTCAACAGCTGTTGTTTGTCCGCCCTACGTCACAAACGTGTCCGCCCCATGTGACCAAGAATGTGCTTCAACGACATAGTTTCATGACGTTTTAGGCTTTATGACGAAACGTTTTCTATACTGTGACGTGGTGTGGTTAATCCTGATACTAAAACTCGGATATGGCCTATTCATCTATTTTACACGTCCATGCTAACAAGTCGTCTATTATCGTTGTGTGAGCGCTTTACCCAGCGATAATTTGAAATCGCATTGAAGATCCAAAACTAATTTTGACTCAACACGGATCGGACACGAAAAAATTTAGGAAATCGAAGAAAAAAAATGATAGAAGTTATGTCAATAAAAACTTTGCAGTCGGGGGGTTACAATCGGGTCGGTCGGGCTATGGCAAACAAACAATTTTTTAATAATACAGAAAGCCTGACCGCGAACCATTGTAGCCAATGGCTACAATAGTTCGCGGTCAGGCTTTCTGTATTATTCTTTGACTACCAACACATAGACGGGGCATTACCCTATCCAGCACCTGGGGACGCACCTGGCAACTCTATAGCTGGAATGCTTGAAAACCGATTCAGGTGCTGGGATAGCACGAGTAAAATGGAGGGTCTAAAGGTAATGCCAAGATCATTTAAGGACTGAATTTTGTACAAGTGGAATAATCCTTGGTTTATCAAATTTTTAAACTTGAATATTGTAACATTTTATAAATGATCGGTGTTCGGGCCAGCGCCAAACTTCTGAAGGACTGGGATGGTTCGTACACTTGGGAAATAACAATCTATCAGCAGAAGCAACTATCTCAGTAAAAATGGAACAATAAAGTACCGAAATTTCAGTAAATTCTACTTGCCATTTTGGTTACTTACGTCTCTTCAGTGTAGACAAACATTTTCAAGACTTCCTTCCTTTGAACATGAAACGCTAACTAATTTTGTTGCAGGTAACTTTTCACAACAATTTTCTGTAACTATCTAACTCTACTTCTCTTTTGTGTGAAATCGTCATTGCAACTTGATTGAATTGGTTTGGGAAGAGGATCATGATTAGACAAAAGAGGATCATGATTAGACAAAAATACAATAAAAGTAAGTAAATACTAAAAGTGTTGACATGGATTGTTCTATCGAAAAAACAACAATTTTCTTTCCATAGAACATGAAACATCAGCTCGCTTCAAGATAGCCGATTACCCGACTTTACATTTAGATCATTTTGATTATTTGTTCTCTATCAGTTTTTGAACATCTTTGAGTTAATGGCCTTCCAAAAGTTTAGATTTTATCTGCACTGATGAGACATAAGTTGTCGAAATGCGCATATGCAGAAAATAAATTCACAGTAACTTCGGTATTAAGTTATTTGCAGAAGCTCAATATTCCTTGTAGGTACAACGGCGACATATGTTAATAAAGGTTCATTTTCTGTTTAAGTAGAAGTCAGAAGAACTCAAGTACTGAAAGGAAATAACCACAATATGTATATTTGTTTTGTAAAAGCAGTATCCATTGAAGAAGGCAGAAAAATACATTTTTTTCTGAAAATTTTTGTACAATTTAGGATGTTTCCAGTTGTTAACTGTTGAACATAGTACATGTATATATACATGTGTATAAAAGGCCTTTTGAAGTGGCCCAAGCCCAGATCTATCCCAAGGACTGTAGAAAATGTGCCGTTTTGAATAGTCTCAAATAGAATCTATGTTGTTTGTTTCACGAAATACTTCCTCATTATACTGTCCATCTTCCAATCATTCTGTTGCATAAACCGACTAATACCGATTTTGAGCGACTAGAGTGTTCGAACCATATCTTGCAAGTTTGATGACGTCCCAAAAACAGATGATTGATTGATTTAACAGTTTCATGTCCAGATATTAATATTTCTGCTACATCAGAACGAGAGCTAATTACTCAAAGAATTCAGTACTAAAATAAAAAATAATAATTAACAAAAAAATAAAGGTTGACGCACAGTTCTCACTGCCACTGGAAAAAGAGAAAAAATGGGTAGGGGCGGGAAATTTTATCTCTTAGTTGTTCTTTTTCGATTTCTTCTGTATGGAGTTTTTCGTACTTTCCGTATTAAGACTTGACTACCCGCGTATAGAAAGAACATTCCCTTATCCACCATGGAACCCCTTAAAAAGGATAAATGAATTTTCTCATTTAGGAGAAATAACCTTAAAGCTACGCTTTCCCATCTTTTTTTCAAGTCGATGTCATATCATGTTTTTATTAGTCCCCTACCGGCGATATCCGAAGGGGACTACAGGTCTGCGCTTTGTCCGTCCGTCCGTCCGTCTGTCAGTCCAGCATCAGTTTTCCGCACTTTTTTTCTAAACCTTTTCAGGTATTGGTCTGATATTTTGTATGTTCGTCTTCCTTGATGAGTTACAGATCAAGTTAAGTTTGGTTACAGTCCACTGATTTTTGACGGAGTTACGGGCCTTGGACTTAGAAAATTTTAGTAAAATATCAGTTTTCCGCACTTTTTTTCTAACATGTTGCAGATATTGATCTGATATTATGTATGTGAGTCTACCTTATTAAGTTATAGATTTAGTTAAAGTTTTGTTCCGGTCCAGTGATTTTTTACGGAGTTATGGGCCTTGGACTTTTAGTAAAATGACATTTTTCCGCACTTTTTTCTAAACTAATGCAGCTATTGGTCTGATATTTTGTAGATGAGTCGACCTTGATGAGTTTACAGATGAAGTTAAAGTTTTGTTCCAGTCCAGCGGTTATTTCACAGAGTTATGGGCCTTGGACTTGGAAATTTTAGTATAATGACAGTTTTCCGCTCTTTTTTTCTAAACCATTGCAGGAATTGGTCTAATATTTTGTATGTGAGTCTACCTTAATGAGTTACAGATCAAAATTGGTTCCGGTCCAATGATTTTTTTGAAGGAGTTTTGGGCCTTGGATTAAGAAAACATATTTTACCATTTTTGCTAGTGTAATAAAGCATGTTCTACCGGTAGGGGACTTGGTATTGCCTTGCAATACGATCTACACTTGATTTAAATTAAACTACCGATTTGTTAATGTTAAAAGACATTTAATATGTGACATTAAAAACAAAGTAGAATATTTTATCCCTCTTGAGTTAAATTGAAACGATTAAAATAAAGATTGATTGATTTATTCGAGTTGAACGTCCAATGAGCAATATTTCAACCATATCAAGCAAGAACAATCGAATCAAATTAATAAAAAATATAGGTAAAAGAAGAAAGAAACAAAGATGTAAGGGACAACCGGGAAAACGAATTTTGATTGCCACTGGAAAATGGGAGAAGTAGGTAGGGGCAGAAAATTTACCCTTATATACGACTCCAAGCGAGTTTGCTCTCAATAGAAAAATATAGAAGGAGTCTGTATACTGTATGGAGCGTGGTGTTTCTCCTCCAAATTCAGCTACAATGCTTCGTGGTCAGGCTTTCCGTATTATGACTTGACTACCAATCACAGATAAGGCATCCCATATCCACCACCTTGGAACGCACCCGGCAGCTTTGTAGACGGAGCCCCTGAAAACCGATTCAGTAAAATAAATATGAATTGAGACATCCAAATAGGTTTAACGAAAACAAAACGTGATATACGGTTTAAATGAACGAGGCCAACAATAAAGGGAAAATTAATTGATTGATTGAATATTGTTTAACGTCTACTCAGCAATATTTAAGCTATATCGAGACGAGAACAAGTTTGTTAATAAATAATCACTTTGGGGTATGGAAAGGGTCATGGGACGGGAAATTCTGACTGCCACTGGAAAAGTAGGGTGAAATCGAAAAGGGCGGAGAATTTAGCCTTGTAGCCGATCACCTACGGAGCACTCAAAAAAAGCTTGCTACAAGGGTTCTTTAACGTGCAGGAAGCGTAGCATTTTTTCCAACACGTGGACCTGAGTTTACATCCCATCCGAAAGATGGGTTGTGTATTTATTAATCCGGCACAACCACGGAATGGGTCCTATTTCTATATCCCGGGATCTTCGGGGTCAGCTCCGTTTAGGAGGGGTCACACCCCGCAAGCCGGAGATACTAGGTCCTATTTTTATATCCCGGGGTTCCCTCGGGGTCCTCTGTTAGGAAGATTCATACTCCAAGCTCAGAGGATGCTGCGGGCCTATTCATAAGCTGGGACCGCGCACGGCGGTAAAGGGAAATTAACAATTAGAGTTTGAAAGTCATACTGAACATAAAGAACCTTTCTACAAGAGATATTTTTTTGCAAAGATCAATTACAATTTCGGAATTATTTTACTTTAGTACAAATCAGTTGATGATTGATATTTCCACGAGGGTAGTCCAATTATACGGTTTTCCCTCTAAAAATTAGTTTTGTAAAAAGAAATTTAAAATCCCGGAAAAGACGTTTCTCTCCTGTAAAAAGCTCTGTTCTCGGATGATTACTCACCAAAGTCTGTTACACTTCCTTTATATAATAGAAATTCTCTTCTGCTGACTTTTATATTGCATATTTCGGCACTTGATTTTGCATGGTTGTGTAAAAAATATTATACACTTCTGGAACCGCATTTAATTTGATGATTTCCAATACATGTTGAAAGAAAAATCACTTTTTAAAAATGCTCCATGCTTTTAAATTGATGATATTTTGCGCGCACAATTATTGACTAGACTGGACCATTCTGAAATAGGTATAGGCAGGTATATCTTTAAGTCAGATGATAAACAAGTCTCACTTTGGCCTTTACCATGTGCTTGGTTAAGAAAGAAATATACCCGTAAATGATATAATTAAACAAAATACTTAAACATGTAATTGAAATATTCATTCCTTAAACCCAAAAGAAATATTTGAAATAAATTGTTAATGTACTGCTAATTTCTGTTCGATGATTACAAAGAGTCTGTGGATAACAATCGTTAACCCCGAACGAGTACACCTTGCTATTATTAGGAAGGTCAACTCGGGTCATCTAATTCATCAAGTTACTTGGTCGCCCTTAAAATAGAACAATCCAACACTTAAAAATTTTCACCTGTTTGAAAAAAAATTGTGAAAATGCACATGACTGCAGACTTTTGTGCATGTCGTGAATGGCGAATTCAACGTTTTTCAGTTATATATGATCATTCTTGATCAGTGTAAAAATAAAGCTGAAATCGTGAGATTTCCATTATCTAAAGGTAGTCAAACCGACTTTAAAAGTTATGCTTTTCAACAAGTCATTGACGATCGTCGACGTTAAGTTTTCCTATGTTTACCCTCATCTGTTTAAGAAAAATAAAATATCAATTCGATTTGTTACTTTGTTCTTTCTTTAGATTTCAAATCATGTATTTGTAGATACATTGTCTCATGTGCATTTACCCCATATCCTTTGATTGTTAATCGAAGAGATGTAAAAGTAGAGGTACGATAAAGACAATAGCATTCCATTTATGGTGTACTTGTTCTTGAGAGCATATTTCATATGGATACACTATCGTTCTTTCAAATTTTGGCATCTATTTTTTTTGTTGTAATTTCCAAATGTTATTCTGACTATTCTGTTTACAGTGCACACATCTAATTGTTTATTATACCAAGTTTTTTCCAGTTGACTCGATGAGTGCCCTGTGGTCGTTTATATGTTGTGATTGCCCACTATGAGTCTTGGGCAACGGATGCAAGCAATTGGAAGAGCACTTTGCCAGTTAATTTTATGAAAACCCCGCATCCATGCCGAAAGGGATACATGGATGTAGCGTTGCTCTACATTTATCAATGAATTTCACCCAAACCGATGCTAGGGGCCATCTTGAACTTACTATAAGGTATCAGCATAACTCATTGTTGAAGGTCTCATAGTGACTTCAAAATGAAGAACAACAATAAAAAGCATTGTTCTATTCCTTGATTGAAACATGCATTTCTAGAGACGTTCTCTCATGTGCATTTACTCCATTTCCTTTCATTGTTAATTTAACACTACTGGAGGTAAACATTCCATAGAATTGCACATGTTTTGCATTTCCGTAAAATCCAGTATTTGTGTTAGAAATAAATAAACAGTATGATATCACATGTACATATTTTACGAAAAGATATGGAGTAAATGAACATGAGGCAATAACACATACGTTAACTCCAATTGCAACAATATTAATGAGCTGTATGGCAATTTCGGAAATTAATTCCTCATCAGCAGCACTAGAACCAAAACATAGGGAATCCATGATTTAAAAAAATGTTTAAAATGCATAAAACAAAACGAAATCAAAATAATCAGGAATATCAAATACAGCTAAGGATAAAATTACGATGGATGGAGTTGAATCTCATGTTTTAGAATTTACATAAATTTAGATGGTTATTGAACAAAGTGTACATATGAGATATTATCTCATGTACAAGTACATCGATGTATTTGTACAAACAATCCAAAACCGATCCCCCCCGAATGAACCCATTTCATACCGAGTCGAAACAAGAGTTGATTTTCAAAGACCCTCGATCATGTTTTAAGCATAAAATTTAAATAAAATCAAGCAATAACAAATTAGAAATATGATTTTCTTTTTCTTTATAAAATATAAAAATAATAAGAATAAAAAAAAAGAAAAGAA
>MJUU01031006.1:148344-158944 GCA_002080025.1 Modiolus philippinarum
TTGCAGAGACAACTAAACTGATTTTTCTTTTTCAAGATATGACGAAATTTAGTATATTATCAAGTTGTTGAATGGTAACGCAAATCTTTTGTCTAGCAACAACAGAAAAACCTTTAATCTTAATCCTATTTGCGTCATGCAACAACATAAAACTATTCGGATATCATCTATAACTTTTATACGAATTACATCAGGCAACAATAGAAAACTATTCGGACATCACCTTTAACTTTTATCTGATTTGCGTCAAGCAACAACATTAAACTATTCGGATATCACATTAATTTTTCATCCGATTTGCAATTAATATGATAATGAAGAGAGTTAATCCTTAATATCAACTTCTATTATAACTGTAATCTTCCATATGATAGCCACTACAATATCAACTTTATAAACATCAATATTAGACTCAAAAAAAAAAAAAAAAAAAATTAAGGGTCATGGTTTTTCATTTCCATATCAAATATAGTAAAAGTCTTACAATACATTTTATTAGACTAAATCATACACAAGGCAATCAGTCTTGGAACATCGCGTCTGATGTTTTCAAAATAACGAGGAAAGAAACTTTCAATTAAATTTTAATGAATTAAAGTCTGCAGAAAGATTGAACAACTCGATAATAATTTATTTATTTATTCAAAAATGCAGACAAAGAACCCATTTTGGTTATGGAAATACAAACAATTCGATAATAATATCATAATTATGTTGTTTTTTTTGCATAAAATCGTGATTTTTCGAATAAAAAAATGACAACTTTTGAAAAGTTGAAAATTGCAGAAGATATAAGTATGTCGTTGGAACGAGATACTAAGTCGTGGCCATGATATACTGACTCGTTTCCAAGACATACTAAGTCGTGTCCACGAGATGGTTAACTCGTTCCCTCGAGATTCTTTGTTGTTCCATAGACTTACAAAGACGTTGCCACGAGATAGTTATACACCGTGATGCCTTTCAACAACGAGATCTGCTCATACTCATAGCTATGCCGTGGCAACTCGTAGGAACGAGTTAGTATCCCATTGCCACGACTTAGTATGTGGAGCGCATTCGTGAATTACGGCGTTGTTCCATCATTTTGAATTTTGACCAAATTATTGTGATAATAATAATCTTTGATGAGTTAAAGCATCAAAAATCAACGACATTATTAAGAAACTAAAAGATTTTTAAAGCTGCTTTTATTCAGGTCAAGGAAAAGCTTCAAATATTCCACCTTTTTTTCAATTTAATTGAAAATATTCTTCAAACATGTAATTCTTAAAATAATATTCAGTTATTGTGTATTCTTATGTAAGTACGCAAAATGTTTTAAAAAAAATCAAATTTTAGCTTATTTCTGTCAGATCTTTGGTAAAATAACTGACCACAATACCATCCCATGTTTCTCGATCTTATTGTGTTTCTATAAAACCGATTTCAGCTTTTCATATCGGAATACTCGGACTGGAAAGTGTAGCCAACGTTTTTTGAAATGATTTTCATGTCAAAATGAGGCAAAATGCATTTTCCGATGAAAACATTAAAATGTTCATCATAAAAAAGCCTTTCCATAGATTATAATAAAATCCACCCATCTTTCTCTTTGAAACATCATCGATTTTTCCCGGTTGTCCCCAGTTGAAGGTCATGCTGGCAGAAAAGTAGGGCTTTTGACCTTCTTTTAATTTGTACATTTTTGTGTATTTTCACCTTTTAATTGAGGTCTATTATACCATTTTTATTTTATTTATTATAGAATCTCTTTTATTGTGAAAATATAATTAGTCTTGAGTATTTTAACCGAAGTAATTGTAATATCTGCCACAACTGAAACTTCCGGCAGATTTTCACACTTCGTGAACCTTGTCCTTAAGCTGTGCTTCCATTTTATGAATATACTAGTACCTATACGCATTCTTAAATAACTTTGTTACCTTTTTTTCTCTTGCTTTTGCAACATTAACAAGAACGCGACTTTTTATGAAATCCAAGGTGAAATGATCTTATTTATGGTATTGCTTTTTTCACTTGTCAAGATATGAATAATATATTCATCTTCAAAATTCCCCATGCCAAAACTTTAGTGTTTTTGTCTGACGTTATGAATAGGAAAATGTAAAAATGTATATTTTATGATTACTCTCATATTTTATTAGTGTCTTACATAAACAGAAGTGTTTTCGTGTTTTAAACATTTAATTAAAGACTGCTACTTTTTTTCATGTTTTTTCCCTTTTTTTTAAAGATAGTGATCTTAGAGGTAGTAGGGTATTTGTATTTGGTTTTATTCGTATGTTTATAATGCTATAGGGGAACGGGATGTTTTGGTACCAATTAACCGGTTTGACCCTACCGCTAGCTTTCATTGGGGCCGGAACCAAATCTATCCAGAGTACCTATTTTTATTTACGTTCGTCTTTTGTCATTCATTTGATTTTTATAAGTGCAGTTCCCTTGTGGATTTTGGTTTGTGATTAGAACTATCGGCCATTGTAGGATTCACTTTTATCCTTTGGTTTTCATGCTATGGAATTTTAGCATTCTACCATACTTGTTATACCGACAATGTTCACAGAAAGTTTTTGTTTGCTAGCTCTTTAAGATTTTCATTTTGCATTTCTTTGTCTACTAAATTATATTCAGAATAAGCACAGCTGTGTGTGTGTTGTTTTCAAAGACAGGGTTCCAGTGAATATTTGGATATATTTTGCTCTTTTTTTAATAAATCGTAAAGGGGTATCGTCACACACAAACAAAACAGGTTGTTTTAGGTCTATGTAAAAATCCCTCCCGTGAAAGTTTTAAAATACATCGGCAAACGAATACCGAAGCCAGAACGAGGAAAGGGGAAATTCTGAAATCATAAATCCAAAATCACGGCAATTCACAGCAACACGAATTGAGACAGTATGACGAAGACAAAACAAAAATGAACAAGAACGCCACAAAACTAAAGCACTAGCAGTGTGAACCCCTATAAAAACTGAGGTATCATCAGGTGCTCCGGAAGGGTAAGCATGATCTGCTCCACGCATGGCACCCGTCACACAGTCAGCTAGAATATATTCTTGTTAGATCTTCATATTTGGTGACTGATTGGTTATTATCATTTCCTAACCCTTACACAAAACCAATTAAGATCCATGGTACATGTTACTTCCCTAACCCTCAAAAAGTACCATGGTAGAAGTTTGAAAAGCTTTTAATAATCTATGAAGGTATTTAGACAATAACCAGGACAACTGTGTAACACATACATCAACAATGAAGACAAAACTAAAAGATTACAGTGTGATATACAAGACAACACAAAAAACTAAAGCACTGACAGTGTCAACTCCCATTGAAAACCGGGAGTTTTGTTACAGTCGGTGTTAGTCAGTCCGTTAAAAAACTCTGGGTCTAAAAATGTTTATATTTTTTTTATTGTAAGCCATTTGTTCCCATTTGTGTTGCCCTCCTCCTGAGGCGGTTTTCAGGAGTTCCGGCTACAGAGTTGTCGGGCGCATCTCCAGTTGGTAGATAGGTGAATGCCCTGTCTAGGTAGTCAGGTCATAATACAGAAAGTCTGACTGCAAACCATTGTAGCCAAACTCAGTGGAACAACGGCAGTAGAATACCGAAGGAACAAAGAAGTGGAATTTACAAAAATGGAAGTCCAAAGACATGGCCAAGATGAGGACACAGAAAAGACATGGCCAAAACGAGGACAAAGAAAACGATGTCGTTAAACACAGAAAAAAATGGCATTAGACAGATACAGAAAAGACAACATTCAAAAACAAGATGTGTTTGTGAAACACTATGCCCCCGGCAGCAACCATGTCTACCATACAAAATAAATACTAAAATTGCAGTCACTAGAAATTAAGGCTAAGTAGACATTTGTACTAAGCTCAATTAGATCTATCCACATGTAGAATATCAAGCCTCTTGCAATTATAATTTACGAGCTAAAAGCAAAATCTAAATTTTGACCTCTGTGACCTTGATCTTTGACCTGACCTAAATGAAATTCGCATAATGATATTCAGCTTTATATGATAATATACATACCAAATATAAAGGTCCTATCACATCTGATTGGAAAAATATCAGCAATGTTTAAGTTTTCAAATTTTCACTCAGTGACCTTGACCTTTGACCTGACCAAAATTTTTTTGGTGAATTTGTATTAAGCTTCATTAGATCTATTTACATATATAATATCAAGCCTCTAGCAATTGTAATTAACGAGCAATAGCAAAATCTAGATTTTGACCTCTGTGACCTTGACCTTTGATCTGACCTTTGTGAAATTTGCATAATGATGTTTAGCTTCACATGATCAATACACATACCAATTATGAAGGTCCTATCACATCTGGATTAAAAGTTATGAGGCAGGTTAAAGTTGTGGACAGACAGACATACAGACAGACAGGACAAAAACAATATGCCCCCGATCTAAAGATCCGGGGGCATAACAAGGCACTCACAGTGTGAACTACAATGAAACTGAGAGTAACATCAGGTGCTCAGGAAGGGTAAGCATGTCATGTTCTGTTAACAGCACCCGTCACACTGTTAGTGAGTCAATCTAGGAAAATGTCAAAATCGGTAATCAAATCCAGGAAGACGTGAATCTAGCTGAAAATGTCCGCTTTCATTTGGGATACTGACACGTCATATCTTTCAAACAACGGCAGTAGAATACCGAAGGAACAAGGGAAGCGATGACCACAAAAATCGAAGTCCAAAGACATGGCAGAAACGGTAACAGATAAAAACAAAGACAAAACAAGGACGTGAGACAGCCACAATGCACGGAAATAAAAAGATAACATTAAGAACTAAGGCACTCATAGTGTGAACTCCCATGAAAACCGGGAGTGACATCAGGTGCTCCGGAAGGGTAAGCATGTCCTGCTCCGCTAGCGGCACCCGTCACACTATCAGTGAGTCAAATCCGGTTATGTCAAATCCGTGAAGACGTGAAATTTAGCTGAAAATGTCCGTTTTCATTTGGGACACAGACACGTCATATCTGTCAATGATGTTATGGTGACGAACATAGATTTTCTTGAGGGATGAAATTAACAAGGGTTGAACAAATCCCTGACTAAGCAGTTTTTGGGACAGTGTTTTGCTCTTTTCAAAAAATCACTTTACAAACTACACGGGGAAACGCCACGCCCCATTAACGACCCGTTCTACTTTTGTCGTTCAAAAGCAGACTCGCTGGCTAAATTTCCTTCCCCTACCCATTCTCCAGTAGCAAACAAAACTCGTTACCCCTTTTGTCCCATGTGTTGATATTTCCGTTCGTAACATATTTACGGCGTATTTACCACGGCAATGGCAATACATACAAATCTGAGGCTTTGAATGCTTATGCCATATTGCTGGATGCGTATTTACCTCGGCAAATGTTACAGATACAAATCAGGCTTTGAATGATAATGACATACCGCTGGATGCGTATTTACCTCGGCAGTGGTAATGGAAGCAAAACTGAGGCTTTGAATGATAATGCAATATCGCTAGATGCGTCTTTACCTCTGCAATGGTAATGTAAACCAATCTGAGGCTTTGAATGATAATACCACATCGGTGGATGCTTATTTACCTCGGCAAAGGTTATAGATACAAATCTGGGGCTTTGCATGATAATGCCATGTCACTGGATGCGTATTTACCTCCGCATTGGTTACAGATACAAATCTGAAGCTTTGAATGATAATGCTTTATCGCTGGATGCGTATTTACCTCGACAATGGTTACAGATACAAATCTGAAGCTTTTGGAATGGGTTTACGGACCGGTCTAGATACTTCCTGGTTACTGACATGTTCAGTTATCTGAAATTTGTAGCATCAAGGAGTAATTTTTTGTCAAAGTGTTCCATGAAAAGGAAAATAATACAAATGTGAAATTTTGTTCCATGCTTTTTTTAATCAAACTATATCGGGTGATGCGTTTTCAGACCTGTCAGGATACTACTGTCTGTTTATTGTTTTTTTAACCCGCATTTCAAGATTATTCTCAGTTTTCAGGGGCTCGGGCTACAGAGCTGTCGGGTGCTGTCTAAGCGGGGTGTTCCGGCCATAATACAGAAAGCCTGATCGCGAACCATTGAAGCCAAACTGTGTGGAGAAACGCAATGCTCCATGCAGTATAAAGACCTCTTTTATATTGTCTGAAGAGCGCAGGGTCATTGAGACTCGTATAAAAGGCTAAATTTCCTGCCCCTACCCATTTCTCCCTTTTTCCAGTGGCAATCAAAACTCGCTGTCCCGGTTGTCCTTTTCACCTTTGTTTTTTTTTCTTCTCTTACTTATTAGCTCACCTGGCCTAAAAGGCCATGTGAGCTTTTGCCATCACTATGCGTCCGTCGTCCGTCTGCCTGTCTGTCAACAATTTCAAAAATCTTCTCCTGTGAAACCACTGGTCTAAATGTAACCTAATTTGGCCTGAATCATCATCAGGGTATGGCTTCTCAAACTGATGTTCAGTTTGTCCCTCTGTCGAACAACATGGCTAAAAATAGAACATAGGGGTAAATTGCAGTTTTTGGCTAATAACTCGAAAACCGTTACAGATATTAAAAATCTGACTGGAGTAAAAATGATTTTCTATTTCAAAAAGTGTAATAGATAGAGATCAAGTGTAAATTGCAAAAATGTTTAGCAAATCAAGATCTATCCACCCTGAAATTTTGAAGAAAATCCATAAACCCTTGTAGGAGTTATTGCCCTTTTTTCGCCGGAATTTTAAAATTTTGTATTTTTCATCTTTTATTTCCAAAACTATAGAATATGAAGGTTAAGTGTAAATTGATGAAAGGTTTGCCATGCTGTGGCGACTTCAAAACTGATGTTGACAATTGTTCCTAGACCGCCATTTTAAAAATGGCCGCCAAAAAAGGCGGGAAAATTCAACGTTGTCCGATTTCAATGAAATTTGGTTTCCAAATAGATATTGATGTTGCGACTTCAAAACAGGTGTTGAAAATTGTTTGTTGACCGCCATTTTCAAAATGGCCGCCAAAAAAGGCGGGAAAATTCAACATTGTCCGATTTCAATGACATTTAGTTTCCAAATTGGTCTTGATGTCGTAACTACAAAACTGATGTTAAAATTGTTCCTTGACCGCCATTTTTAAAATGACCGCCAAAAAACCCGGGAAAATTCAACATGGTCCGATTTCAATGACATTTGGTTTCCAAATTGGTCTTGATGTCGTAATTTCAAAACTGATGTTAAAAATTGTTCGTTGACCACAAAACCGGTGTTGAAAATTTCAAAATAGCCACCAAAAAAGGCGGGAGAATTCAACATTGTCCGATTTCAATGAAATTTGGTTTCCAAATAGATATTGATGTTGCGACTTCAAAACCGGTGATAAAAATTGTTCGTTGACCGCCATTTTGAAAATTCAACATTGTCCGATTTCAATGACATTTGGTCTCCAAATTGGTCTTGATGTCGTAACTACAAAACTGATGTTGAAAATTGTTCGTTGACCGCCATTTTTAAAATGACCGCCAAAAAAGGCGGGAAAATTCAGCATTGTCCGATTTCAATGAAATTTGATTTTCAAGTAGATATTGATGTTGCTATTGCAAAACCGATTTTGAAAATTGTGAATTGCCATTTACAAAATGACATCTCGACTTCAAAACTGGTGTCGAAAGTTGTCCTTAGCAAGAACGTTTTTTGTCAAAAAGCCCAACAAAGAAATATAATAAAACATGATCAGACTTTCAAAACAGTTGAAGATATTGGATGTTCTTGAGCTACGAAAGTTTTAGAAATTGAAGATCAACTGTATACCTTACAATGTTACCTTGATTGTGGCAACTGAAAGCCAGGTGAGCGATACAAGCTCCTGGAGCCTCTGGTTCTATTTGAATTCATTAACTTTTTCTCGTTCTGATATAGCCAAACTATTGCTGACTGGACGTTTAACTCTAACAAATCAATTAATTAATAAAAGAGTATTGCGCTGCATTATAGAGTATTTTGTCGTATTAAAGATTATTTTTGTTAAAAAAATTCTATGCAATATTTCGATACAATTGTGTCACAAGCTTTGTGTAATCATGCCAAATGGTATGATGTCTTTTCATGTCTCTAGGGATACTACTTCCTGTTACCAACTTCGTCAATTTTTCTCACACTTGTCAGGCGATTGTATTGAGAGCGAGGTATCTTCAGTGTGCATTGGCTCACATATTACTTGTGTCCTGTTTCTTTTTGTTGGAATATGCAACATAGTGTTGATAAACATACCACCTGTTAATATTGCTCATATCTCACTTATTTATACAGCCAAGTTTTCTCACAATCGACTTGATGAGTGCCCTGTGTTTGTCTATATGTTGTGATTGTCCACCAGCAGGGGAAACTGGTGCTTTTGTCGGGCAACGGATGACAGTGATTGTAAGAACACTTTGCCAGTTTACTTAATGTTTGTTGACAATCCCGCATCTATGGCCAGAATAAACATGGATGTAGCATTGCTCGACATCTAGCAATGAATTCCGCTCCAACCGGTACTAGGGGCCGTCTTGAACTTACTATGAGGTATGAGCAAAGCATGGTGACTTCAAGATGAAGAACAACAATAAAAGCGTTGTTCCATTGCTTTTTACCATGTATTTATAGAGATTTTGTCTCATGTGCATTTACTCCATATCCCTTCATTGCTTATTTCTCAGTTATAATGTTGCTTTGACAGTTGACTTTTAGAAAAACAACTTATAAGTGTCGGAAAAAAATACTTTGCCATGTCAGTTTCTTCTACGTTTGTTGGCGTAATACTGTAGATGAATTTATGCTGTCGGATATTTCTGTTTGTTGAAATAGTCCTTTGGCTATTGAATATAGTTTAACAGATATTTCATATTTGTTGACACAAGTCTTTCATAGAATGATGGATCTTGGTGTTTACCTAATAAAATAGTCCTTTCATAACAATGACGGGTCGTGGTTTATCAGGTTTTTATACCCCCGCTCCGACAGAGGGGGTATACTGATTTACCTCCGTCCGTCCGCACCTGTATCACAGCCACTTTATAGAATTGGGGAAGGCATATATCATCTCGTCTGTTCGTCACATATCGGGTTAAGGTTCATATCGGAGAAACTGCATGTGGCACATTAATCACCTTTGGTCAGTAGATGCGTCTTGGAGAGTGATTCTGCTTTAGTTGATAATTGGATCGCTTTGACCTACAATTTATGCTTCAATGACTCGGGTTTAAGTTTGCGGTAAAGTTCATATCTTAGAAACTACATGTGGCACATCAATCAGCATTGGTCAGTAGACGCGTCTTGGGATATGATGCTGCTTTAGATGATAATTGGGTGGCTCTGACTTACATTTTATGCTTCATTGACTCGGGTTGAAGTTTGCATAAAGGTTCATATTTGAGAAACTACATGTGGCACATCTCATTTGTGGTCAGTGGATGCATCTTGGAGAGTGATGCTGCTTCAGATGATAATTTGGTCACTCTGACCTTTATTTTATGATTCAATGACCAAGGCCGCCGTGCGCGGTCCCGGCTTATGAATAGGCCCGCAGCATCCTCTGAGCTTGGAGTATGAGTCTTCCTAACAGAGGACCCCGAGGGAACCCCGGGATATAGAAATAGGACCTAGTATCTCCGGCTTGCGGCGTGTGACCCCTCCTAAACGGAGGCTGACCCCGGGGGTCCCGGGATATATAAATAGGACCGATTCCGTGGTTGTGCGAGATTGATAAATACACAACCCATCTTTCGGATGGGATGTAAACTCAGGTCCACGTGTTGGAAGAAACGCCACGCTTCCTGCACGTTAAAGAACCCTTGTAGCAAGCCCTTTGGGGGTGGTCCGTAGGTGATCGGCTACAATGCTAAATTCCCCCACCCCCTTGACGATTTCACCCTACTTTTCCAGTGCAGTCAGAATTTCCCGTCCCATGGCCCTTTCCATACCCCAAAGTGATTATTTATTAACAAACTTGTTCTCGTCTTGATATAGCTGAAATATTGCTGAGTAGACGTTAAACAATATTCAATCAATCAATCAATGACCAAGGCCCCGGCGACTGAATCGGTTTTCAAGGGCCCTGGCCACAGAGCTGCCGGTGCGTCCCAAGTTGGTGGGTAGGGGAATGCCCGGTCTATGCGGGGTAGTCAGGTCATAATACGGAAAGCTTGACCGCGAACCATTGTAGGCAAATTGTACGGAGAAACGCCACGCTCCATGCAGCATAAAGATTCCTTCTTTATTGTCTAAAGAAGGCAGAGTTACTTGTACTCGTATAGAAAGCTAAATTTCCTGCCCCTACCGATTTCTCCCCTTTTCCAGTGGAAGTCAAAGCTCGTTGACCCGGATGTCCCTTCCTCCTTTGTTTCTTTCTTCTCTTACTTATATTTTTCGATTTGATTATTTCGTTTTCGTCCTGTTATAGCTGAAATATTGCTGGCTGGACGTTAAACTCTTAACAAATCAATAAACTTATTTTTCTAAGGAGAGCAGACTCGCTTTCCTGCCCATTCCGTTTTCTCCCCTTTTCCAATGCCAATCAAAGGTCGTCCCGGTTATGGTGAAGGAAAGGATATGGAGTAAATGTACA
>MJUU01031007.1:0-19827 GCA_002080025.1 Modiolus philippinarum
GGGAATCGTTGTCATTTTTTTATAACCCGAATATTTATTAGATAAAAATAACACTGACGTGTATCTTTAGTTCTATACTTTTGATTCCTATATGTTTCTAGTAAGTCTGACAAGTCGTGACCAGTTACTCTCTCTATAACGAATATATTGCTAAAAGGATAAAATAAATATACGATTTCCCCTTGAATATCAAGTATTTCGTAAAAACCATATACCTTTGTTTTTATTTTTTTTAGATTGGTCAAATCATATGCAAGCATTTTCTTACCTGATTTTTATTATAAAAGTCAAACATTATTACTTACCACAACGGTTATGCACCCTCCTACCTGAAATACAGTACCAAGTCCTAATTTACTTTTTACTCCTATAAGATTTTTGTTTTACTTATGAGATGCTTAAACCGGAAGCAACGTAAAAAATGTGAGTGAACTAAGACCTCATTAAAAATCTAGCCCGTTTTACCCGTCTCAACTGTAGTGAATAACAAATCTTACATGTTTGTTTTTTTCTATAGTCCCGTAGGTAGTAGTTAATATGGGAAAAATCTGCGGTTTCAAAAAAACGTTTTTTGAAACCGCAGATTTTTTCCCATATTAACTACTTATATTTATGACCAATTTTCCATAAAATTTATTAAAACCCTTTAAAATGTTTAATTAAACACAAATATATCAATATCTATCATGAAAATGATATATAATAGGTGCAGGCGTATATATTTCTTCTGCAGGCGTTATATATTTATCAATTATGGACTTTTTAAGGAGGTCAATATGTTATATATGGACCTGTTAGGTTTTTATTGACCGAGGACGCAGTCCGAGGTCAATATATCCCTAACAAGTCCATATATAACAAATTGACAGAGTAAAAGGTCCTTCATTTTTATATTATATATGTAGTTTTCGTGGTAGATCATTACATTTTTGTTGAGTCAGATTTTGTCCATTCGCCGGACTTTATTTCGAAATAGAAGCAAGCTCTGGTTGAAGGCGGAGGAGTGCGTTGGTTGCATGAATGTTATGGATATATAAACTCCGACACATCTATTATTTTCAAAATAAAGAAACAAGCAAACTTTTTTTGTGTTTACGTGCAGTGCAGCAAAAAAGAGAAAAAAACATGTAACAACTATTTAATAGATTTTTATCTATATCAGTGGTTTACTATCGCGCCGCTCCTTAATTATTGATACGTGTAAAGCATTTTCCCAAACTTTTTATTATTATTTCCATAAGATCTTTCCCGGGGAAAATATACACTTGATAGTCCAACTGGATATAAATTCAGTTATATAACGTCAATTCAACTAAAATAGAAACATAGCGTCAATATATTTAAAAATAGAAACATGGCGTCAATATACATATAAATAGAAACAATGCTGAAAATACACTTAATATTCATAAAATCACGTGACCCAGTCAGCCAATGAAATTGATAGAAAACTTTGCCATATGCAATATAGCTATGTACATACGCCTGCTATCTTTGAAGTCAGAAATATTCTATATTTATGACAAATATTCCATAAAATTCATTAAAAACCCTTTTAAATGTTTAATTTTACCTAAATTTATCAATATTTATCATTAAAATGACATATTATAGTTGCAGGCGTATTTTAAAGCGGCAGGTGTATGCTGGCGTATTTAAGTGCGACCCCATGATTTGTGTGTCCGCCAGATAGGGCTCAATGTAACCTACATATAGACCAAATATTATGTTCCTACATCGAAGAGTTCTAAAAAATAATTTGAGTTTAAGCCATTGCCATCATCACCACCATCATACTTTGCACGTGTCTTGCTTTCTTCGGCTTCCATAGCGGGCAATCAAAAAGTGCCGTTAAATTTTATGATTTTATGACTGTTTGACAAGTCGTTCGGACTTCGATTGTTGGATTAGACTAAAGACAAAAGTTTAAAATGAAATTGAACACCTATTTCTGGAGGAATTTCGGTATATTCATTCATTGCTGCAAGCAATATGTGTTAATGCGCCAGGAAACCTATCACAATTTCAATTCCATTTCAAAAGAGTTAATCAAACTATGTTTTGTGATTGGGAATAATGCTTAAATAGGTTCTGAAATGGTTGTTGTTGCCATTGGTCTATTAAAATAGTTTTATTTTATTTTGCTTTGGGGAGATTATCAATATAAGAAAAGTTAATGAACAGACACAAATTAAGCAACATATGCAAAGTGAGATGAATGCTTTAATTAAGGTGAGTTCATAAATAATTTGAATGGTCAAAAGTTGTCTTGTTCAAGGTGTTATCCATTTTTCCAAATTTAATCATAATTTTTTCATAGAACTTAAGAGAGGTATTATTGGCACATATCATGAAATTTGAAGCACTCTGAAATCTTTGTCATTCTAAAAACTTAACCCTTGACAAGTAGTGACCTTAATATTGCAGCCTGCAGAGTTGAACACCTCTTACAGCTCATTTAACCGACAGAAACCATTTTGTAACCGAGCAATTGCTTTTTCTGACAATATCACGTATCAAGATATGAGAATTTTGACAGTTCTAGTTGCCTACTTACGGAATTTAGTATAGAAATTTAAAAGTGCAAAAAAACTTTGCACATTTTGGACAGGTTCACGTAGGCTCCACTTTGGCAACCAGAATGTAACTATTTATCCTTAGGCCAAAATTATTTTACGATGGCAATAGGTACTTATATCCATTTTGGAATGAAAATCTCCATTCCCCAGGCATATACTTCAAAAAAACATAACCCTAAACCCAGAACACTTAGAAATGCCTAATTAATGATCTTTGCTAAGCAGGAATGACAAACAAGGTGCAACATCTTCAGAAAATACTTACCCGTATATTTATGATGTGTAATTATCTACCACTTTCTGGACAGAAAGAAGTAGTACAAATGTAACAAGATTGCTATGTCCCCCGCCGCTGCAGTAAAGTCAATAAAGTCCCATAAGTCATGAAAAATTTTGCACATCAAAATGGCGACAGGAATTGATCATCTGCATTAGGTGGCAAACAGCCAAGCAAAATTTCAGCAAAATCCCTTAATTTGATTTTGAGGAGGTGTGTCTACGAATCAAAATGGCGATGCGATATAATCTAGTACCAATGGTGACTAACAATCCTGTAAAATTTGAATGAATTCTGACCAGCGGTATCGGAGGAGTTGCGCCCACAAAAAACGTGACACACGGACGCACAGACACATGGACGCAGACCATTACCATGTCCCTCCGTCGCGTTGTGGCGGGGGAAAAACATTTGAAAAAATTGTACTGTTTTTTGGCTATAAAAGTTTTGATCTCTCCCTGTCAGCCCTGCTACCAGTACACCCAACCTCATAACCCCATCCACTGTACTAGCTTTATAAAAATCAATTGTATAATTGTGGTAGAGTGGATTTTATGCTACTTCCTGTGATTAGATATCATATAATTATTACTTTTAATCGTATATATATATTATATTGCAGCATGTGATTGCATTCGCAATCTCTATCTTTTACGTATGCGTGTGATGTGATTTCATTGGTCATTGGTGGTCTTGTGATCTTTAGACTGGGAAATTTGATTGTAATGGCTGGACATTGTTCTTGTCGTCCGATATGAAATTATTAGTTTAGTTTGGTTATTTTGTAAACACTGTATTTTCCACATGGATTTGGAATATTAGTGATTTTGGAAATGTATTTCATTCAGTAAGGAGCAACTTATTCTCATATTTTCGGTAAGTAATCTTTTACGTTCTTTCAGCGACTGTCTGATTATCGATGGATGAAGTATGAATCCCGATTTGATATTTTTCATTAAACTGCAAGTTAAAGGTAATTTTCCCCAATGCCCAAGTGTGAGTGATTTAGTCTGAAAGCTGAATACGTGTTGCAATTGTGTTTTTGACGAATGTGTAATTTTGAATGGGTCAGTTTGAAGCTATTTTTAAATGACCTTGACCTTTATCGGGAGCAATTATTTCAGCATTGATTAAATGCGTAGTTTTGTCTAACGTAAAGTCTGAATACAGATAAACATTTTAATCGTTATTTTTGTTTGTAAAATATTATTTAAAGTGTATGATTGATTCATATATATTATTGAATCGAATATTTAGAATAATGTCATTGTTACAGGTTATCAGTTTGAAGACCTGACTGAAGTCTGATTTGTAATGGTCTGCGTAAAGTTGCTACAGTGATGTTATCTAGTAGCTGTTGCTGTTTTTTGTATTTACTCAATTCCATAAATTGGTGAGTTTAAAGAAGTGTATCTAGTTTTATATATTGTTTATTTGTAAATCTAATTGTGATTGACATTTCACGGTTTAGTGTTACAATATTTTAACTTGGATTATCTCCCCTTTTTTCAATGAGTTTAGTCCAAGAGTACTTTAAGTTGGATTTTCACATTTCAACATTATCGTTTTACAGAAAACAGCTATATCATAATAAAATATGTATTGTATATGGTTTAAATTGTCTGTACGATGATTTTATATGTAACCGGTACAATTTTGTTGCAAACTGAAATCGGCGGAAGTTATAAGATGGATACCTTTTTGATGTATTTATCAAAATGGATATATATGGAGTATTGATAACTTCTGTGTAATTTACTGGTAGTATTATATCCGTTGATCGTAGACATATTTATTGTACTACAAATGAGTTGAAAGGTCAGCAAGTTGAATGTTGATACTTAATAATCTAAGGGACATAATTTGTGTACTTTGTTAAATATAATGTTTATAGTAATTGTAATATAACTTTAGTACTTATTTGTATTGTTATATATTTTTACTTAATAGTCTATTATTGTTATTCCAGGGTATATTTTTATTGCATATTATCTACATTATGTGTAAGATGTGGAATAAAGCACCCTAGAACTTGAGATGTGTTATTGTTATTTGAGGCCTAGCTAGCATGGAAATCCACACTTTTACAATGGCGCCCAACCGTATATTCAGCGATGGATCTTCATGGATTGGAACTGACTGCATATATGAAAAGATTTGCTGATGTATTATTATTTATTGTGTCATAGTTAGTGAACATGATTGTCACTTAGTTGTATTACTCATGTTTTAGTATGAACTTGTAGTTAGTACACTAATTGTTTGTAATAGACTTTATTCGTGTCTTAATACTTTTGTAACATAGTAGCGATAGATCTTACTTGTGTTGTATAATTTTATTTATGTATTATCTTGTGTATTAGGTATTAGACAATATGTAAATTTAAATTTTCTTCATTATTTTTTATTTTTTGAATTAAGTTAATCTTTTTTAACAGATCATTATTTTTTTCTTTTGTTAAAATAAATTTAACTTGATTAATTTATTTATTTGATTTATTTATTTATTAAATTTTTGAAATTTAGATTTCCATTAAACTTATTTTTTTTACATTCATTTTTATATTAAATTTTTGAACTTAAATTATTTTATCACTTATTTGAAAATGGGTTAAACATATGAGTTGTAACTAAATTTTATATGTTTGTATTAGATAGTTGAATTTTGATTTTGTACAACTTAGTTTATAATTCTGTTATTTATTATAATTTTGGTTTATATTGTATCAAATTAGAGGTCATTGTTTAATAAAGATAGAGTATTGAGCGAAAGCTATCCCATCCCTCTACTTGTGCAGACACATACACACATATAAAACAAGAGACAGGTAAGATCTACACAAGGGTAAACTACATAGATAGATATACTTGTAAACTACTATGGAGTAACATGAGTACATATAGTAAGTATAGTCAGTGATCAGTAGGACCTTGTATTAGGTTTAAGTTTACACTAAGGTGTACATATATTGTAAGTATAGACTGTTTGGTCTGCAGTTGAGTTAGTTTAGCCTTGGGTAGTCTGTGTTTGTGCTTTGGTGTAATTATTTTAGTAAAACACTAAATAGGAAGATGTGAGTATTTTGACTTATTATAATTGAAAGTAAGTATAGCTTTCACAGTTCAGTTGTAGTTGAATTGTTGATTAGTTGTACTTGATTGTAAGTATAGTTGGAGTTGGACGTTTTGATTTTGGGTAGTTGATTTGTAGATTCAGTGGTATTGTATTGACTGATATTGGTTTTGTTTTGGTGTTGTATACAGTTGTCATACAGAGATAATTATACAGGTATTTTGTAATATTTTGATCGCACCTTGGTATGTATTTAGTTGGCGTGATTGAAGAGTACAGGCATAGTTTACAGACCTAGGTAAGTGCTTGTAGATGTATTGATTACTTGGAATACTAATTACTTTTATTTGTATTTTAGGTAGATATACCAGATACCAGATAGTAATTGAGTGTTATTTTATTTATATATATATTTATTTTCAGATATATTCCTAGGCTTGGCAGTACTTCAGGTCATCTATATTTTATAGTTTATTTCTTTATTTTACTTTAAAGTACCTCAGTCTACTGTTTATGTTATGATTCTCTTTCAGCACTGACACATTTTGTTGATTTGCAGGTATTTATTTCAGCTTCATTTTTTTTCCATCTGGTATTTTGTTTCTTTCAGATTTCGATATCTATTTTTATTTCAGGAATTAGATTTAACTTATATTTCATTGTAGGCACATTACTTTTCTTTATCTCTTACTTTCTTTAGATATTGTTTTCCAGGTTTCTTTTGTTTTGTTTCAGGTGTTGATAATACTTCCTTTTTTTTTCTTTTGTAGAGAATATATCTATGATGTTTACTTTCTTTTCAGATGTTTATATTATTTCAGGAACATTTACTTTTTTTGTAGCATTAATGATGTATTTCCTTTTCAGCTTTCTTATGTTTACCTCTAGGTATTTATATTTATTTTAGGTAGATTTCCTTCTTTTCAGATACGTTGTCATATTTCAGGTATTCATTTATTTTGTAGGCATTAATTTTTTTTTATTGTTTCCATTTCAGATAATTTTGTTTTTCTTGTAGATAAATGGATATTTTCCTTCTTTTGTAGACTGATTCTTTTTTTTTAATTTCAGATAAAATTTTCTGATTTATTTAGGTTTTCAGATTATCTAACTTAATTTATTGTAGATTTTGCTTCTTGATTTCAGATTATTTTTTTCTCTTGTAGATTATTTCTTCTTTTATTTTAGATTACATTTACTTGTTTTATTGTAGGTTTACATTTGTATTCCTTTTAGACTTATTTAGGTAATTGAATACCCAAAGCCATGTCTGAATTGACACAACAAGATGTGGAGAACATCATTAGAGCTTTCAAGGATATGAAAGTCAAACCAAAAGCAGATACCACCGACGATTTTAAGAACTGGATGAAGGAATTCTCCACACAAAAGACAGATGACATATTGTACACACCATTTATTCCAAAGTTGCCTTCCTTTTCTGGTAATGACAACAAAGATGATGTACCCTATGATTTATGGAGATACCAAGTTGCCTGTTTGATAAAAGAAAATTATCGACATGAGATCATTGCCCAAGCCATCAGACGATCTGTTTGTGGTGAAGCCAGTAGAATTGTCATGAGACTTGGAGTAGAGGCAACAGTGGATGATGTAATGGACAAACTAGACAGTATCTATGGCTTAGTTGACCAACAAGAAACCCTTTTGGCACAGTTCTACACCGCATACCAAGGAGAAGATGAAGATGTATCATCATGGGGATGTAGACTGGAAGACATATTGAATAAAGCAAGACAACGTGGTAAAGTTTACAGAGATGATGTCAATGAGATGCTAAGAAGCAAATTTTGGAAAGGACTAAGATACGACTTGAAAACTGTGTCTAGCCACAAGTTCGACACCATCACAGACTACAATCAACTTTAAGTAGCCATACGAGAGATAGAGGAACAACGACGACAGGATAAGATGGAAAGAGAAGTTGGGTCATCAGATAAAGATAACAGCAAACATGATGAAGCGGTGGAACTCAGAGCTATGGTCCAAAGACTATCATCTCGACTGCAGAGACAGGAAATGAGACGACAACCTTAATCAAGAAGAGATATTCCAGATGAGACCATAGTATATCGACCTGTTGATCGGATCCAGCGTAGGAGACAGTCTGGTGTTACTACCTGCTGGAGATGTGGACTACCTGGACATATTGCTATTGACTGTAGAGTAAGGCTAGACAGTTCAAGGAAAGCACAACGAGCTATGAACTTTCAACAGATGTCGGTTCAGGAAGAACTTGTGTCTTCACACTCAACGACAAAGGAACACCAGTTAACCGGATCAGCTAATGAAGTGACTGTTCACTTGAATGGTATGGAGACCTCAGCGTTGCTGGATACAGGATCCACAGTTTCAACTATGAGTGAATCCTACTACGAAAGACACTGCTCGTCACTTCCATTGGAACAGCTGACTGGACTTCTGAAGATTGAGTGCGCCGATGGTCAGCAGTTGCCTTACTTAGGCTATATTGAAGCAGAATTGCAGCTCAACGGCATTAGGACTCCATCCAAAGACATACCCGGGATTGTTCTTGGTAGTTCCGGACAGCGAGTACAACTCCACCGTACCACTATTAATAGGAACCAACATCCTCAATACAGTTATGGAGGACATAAGGATTGCAATTGGACCAAGGTATTTGCAGGATGCCCACTTGTATACACTATGGTACCTTGCATTTAGATGTCTGGCATTACGCAACAAAGAGCTACAGAAACAACAAAACAGATTAGCCATAGTGAGATCAGCTGAAAGTAAACCAGTAACTATATCTCCCAACTCGGAAATAGTTATACAAGGATACTTGGACAAGCAACTTCAGTACCCATCAGTCTGTGCATTACTCCATTCCACCGGAAAGTCAGCATTGCCTGATGATTTAGACATCGTTCCATCTGTAGTAACGTACCACCGAGATCGAAAAGAACCTATTCCAGTCCATATATCGAATGTTACTACCAGGACTGTGACAGTATCTCCACGAGCCATAGTTTGCTAACTGCAACTAGTTGACATAGAAGAACTACCACCTAAAGAGACATCAACCATACCGGATGTTTTACAACTAGTCAAGCTACCTAATGATGTATTAGATGATGAAGAATTGGAAAGAGCACACGGACTTTTACACAGATATAAGGACATATTCTCGACAGGAGACACAGATATTGGACACACATCAGCAGTGAAACATAGGATTGATTTGACAGATGATCGACCATTTAAACAACTACATCGCCGAATTCCGCCTTCGATGATTGAGGAAGTTAGGAATCATCTACATCAGTCACTGTCGGCAGGAATTATAAGACGATCCCATTCACCGTGGTCATCCAATGTAGTGCTAGTGAGGAAGAAGGATGGCAGTCTGCGGATGTGCGTAGACTATCGTCAGTTAAACCAAAGAACCATCAAAGACTCATACGCACTTCCATGCATTGAGGAGATCTTGGATTCATTAGGTGGCAACAAGTATTTTACCGTGCTGGACATGAAGAGCGGTTATCACCAGGTAGAAGTTTTTGAGGAGCACAAAGAAAGAACAGCCTTCACTGTTGGACCTCTTGGCTTCTTCGAGTACAACAGATTACCGTTCGGATTGGCCAACTCCCCAGCAACATACCAGCGGCTGATGGAAGAATGTCTTGGGGATCTGCATACCAGGATTTGTTTCATCTACTTGGATGATTTGATCATCTTTTCCAAGTCGGTTAATGAACACCTAAACAGGATGCAGAAGATTTTCCAACGACTTCGAGATGTCGGTTTGAAGCTATCTCCCAAGAAGTGTACATTGTTCCAACAGCGGGTGAAGTACATAGGGCACATTGTTTCTGCTGATGGTATTGAACCAGATCCAGAGAAAGTGGAAAAGGTGATGAACTGGCCAAGACCTTCAAACTCGGAGGAAGTTCGGCAGTTCCTTGGTTTCTTGGGATATTATAGGAAGTTCATCCGTGACTTTTCCAAGAAGGCCAGACCACTGACAGATCTTTTGTCATCTACTTCTTCCAAGAAAGGAAAAGGAAAGAAAAAGAAACCGGAAGTAAGATCTTGGCACTGGGACAAAGAACAAGAAGAAGCATTCCAGGAACTTAAGAGCCACTTGTCTAATCCACCTATTTTGGGATTCCCAGACTATCAGAGGCCGTTTGAGTTACACACAGATGCATGCCAAACCGGATTGGGAGGTGTACTTTATCAGACACAGAACGGACAGAAGCGTGTGATTGCTTACGCCAGCCGTGGTCTTTCCAAGTCTGAAAGGAACTACCTGGTACACAAGCTAGAGTTCCTAGCCTTGCGTTGGGCTGTGTGTGACAAGTTCAGCGACTACTTGTATGGAGCAAAGTTTACAGTACTGACTGACAACAATCCGCTCACGTATGTTCTGTCCTCAGCAAAATTGGATGCTACCGGACACAGGTGGATAGCTGCCCTCTCAGCATTCGATTACGACATACAGTACCGTCCAGGGAAAACAAATGCTGATGCGGATGCTTTATCCAGACTCCCGGCTTTGCTTCAACACCAGGACTGCATACCAGACGAGCAACCAAGTCATGTTCAGGAAATAAGCAAGATACCAGTAACATCGGTAAAGGCCATATGCAGCTTGCTTCAACATCAACCTTACGTCGAATGTTTGGCCAAGTCAACCCAAGTACTTGATGACCTGGATGACACTCAATCGGATGAAAGAGTAGATATTCGACGGGAACAGCAACGGGATCCAGTAATCAGATTCTGGATAGAAAACGTCAGAAAGAATAGTATGCCTCACAAGGAAGATATTCCAGCAGTACCATTCCACCGATTACTCCATTCCAACTTTCGGAGACTTGTACTTAAGGATGGAATTCTCTTCCGAAGAACCAGAGTTGATGGAGAGGATCAAGATCAACTAGTTTTACCAGCCAATCAGATTAAGACATTTTTGAGATACCTCCACAACGACATGGGTCACCAAGGACGGGACAGGACTGCAGCCTTAGTCAAGGATCGTTACTTTTGGATTGGTATGCACAAGGATATAGAGGAATGGATACAACATTGTCCACTGCCTCAAAAGAAAGAAGCTACCAACCGAAAGAGCCCCACTCACGAACATCAGAACCTCACAACCACAGGAAATCGTTTGCATGGACTTTCTGACATTGGAGCCATCAAAGGGAGGATACCACCACATACTTGTAATAACGGACCACTTCACCCGTTATGCACAGGCTATACCGACTAAGAACATGTCAGCAAGCACTACTGCGGAGGCCTTTATGAACAACTATGTGGTCCATTATGGTCTTCCCCAAAGAATACATTCGGACCAAGGAGGAAATTTTGAGAGTCGACTTCTGAAAGAACTCAATCAAGAAGTCAAGGACGACCCCTTACCATCCGATGGGGAATGGACAATGTGAGAGGTTCAATAGAACTTTATTGAACATGCTTGGAACACTTCAGAACAACCAGAAGAGTAATTGGAAGCAATACCTTGGTCCAATTGTCCATGCATACAATTGTACAAAGCAGGAGACCACAGGATATTCACCATTTGCGTTAATGTTTGGACGTGAACCTCGACTGCCAATTGACACTGTATTTGGAGTTGAGAGTACCGCCAACCAGAAAAGTACGACGAAGTATGTCGAAGCTCTTCGAGAAAGATTACAGAAGTCTTATGAAATCGCCAAGGAATCAGCGCTAGCCGAGAAATCACAGTCTCGACAGAAGAAAGGCTATGACGAGAAGGTCAGAGGAGCTGTACTACACCAAGGAGACAGAGTGCTTGTTAAGATCTTAGCATTTGAGGGAAAACATAATCTGTCAGATCGTTGGGAGAATGATCCATACGTCATCCTAGAACAGCCAAATACTGACATACCCGTTTTCGTCGTCCAGAAGGAAAATGGTGATGGGAGAAAGAGAACCTTACACCGCAACTTGTTGCTTCCCATTGGTTACGTTTCCATGGACGAACAGAAACCACCAGATCCGCCAGTTCCAAAACCAAGACTTAGACCCAGAAAAGAAAGAACACCTGTACCTAAGCCACGAACGACAAGGAGAGAACCTTTAACAAGGAATCCAGCACCTCCAGTTAGTACCACATCGGATACTGACACTGAGAGTGAGGACGAGTCCTTCATGGTTTTTGTACCCCAGCTTACTGAGGATTCAGATGTCAACACTGAGAGTGGTGAAATAACTGAAGACGCAGCAGCTGAAGTAGACGAATCACTGCCTGATAGAGATCAGAGTGATGCTGATGATAGTAACACTGGAGAAATGGAGGACGCTCCAAGAGAACCAGTTGAAATTGAATCTGATGACGCCAATGCTGATGGTTTTGATGATACTGCAGCAGCAGCCGAATCTAATGAACTTGACAATGATGGGTCTGAGCATGATGAAGAACATAGACCAGAAGTACCAAGAAGATCCGTTCGAACACGAACATCAACAGCATCAACCAAGTACAAGGACTTTGTTTGTAAGCAAACTCAACCAAAGACTGACTGGCTGACAAGAGCAAGATTTCTACAGGATGCTGCTACACTAGGATTCCTCAAAGGATCAGAGGACAAGTTAGCAGATGCTTTGCTGAAGTTAGCAGCAGATGATTAAGCCGTTTTCCCATGTACATTTTTTTAACGTTTCAGACTTTACTTTTGACGAGGACGTCTTTCTCCTTACTAGGGGAAGGTGTTATGTTTAGATGACGAGGTCGTCATTTTCTAACCAGGGGGAGGATGTGGTAGAGTGGATTTTATGCCACTTCCTGTGATTAGATATCATATGATTATTACTTTTAATCGTATATATTATGTTGCAGTTGATCTATTGATTAATATTATATTGCAGCATGTGATTGCATTCGCAATCTCTATCTTTTACGTATGCGTGTGATGTGATTTCATTGGTCATTGGTGGTCTTGTGATCTTTAGACTGGGAAATTTGATTGTAATGGCTGGACATTGTTCTTGTCGTCCGATATGAAATTATTAGTTTAGTTTGGTTATTTTGTAAACACTGTATTTTCCACATGGATTTGGAATATTAGTGATTTTGGAAATGTATTTCATTCAGTAAGGAGCAACTTATTCTCATATTTTCGGTAAGTAATCTTTTACGTTCTTTCAGCGACTGTCTGATTATCGATGGATGAAGTATGAATCCCGATTTGATATTTTTCATTAAATCTGCAAGGTAATTTTCCCCAATGCCCAAGTGTGAGTGATTTAGTCTGAAAGCTGAATATGTGTTGCAATTGTGTTTTTGACGAATGTGTAATTTTGAATGGGTCAGTTTGAAGCTATTTTTAAATGACCTTGACCTTTATCGGGAGCAATTATTTCAGCATTGATTAAATGCGTAGTTTTGTCTAACGTAAAGTCTGAATACAGATAAACATTTTAATCGTTATTTTTGTTTGTAAAATATTATTTAAAGTGTATGATTGATTCATATATATTATTGAATCGAATATTTAGAATAATGTCATTGTTACAGGTTATCAGTTTGAAGACCTGACTGAAGTCTGATTTGTAATGGTCTGCGTAAAGTTGTTACAGTGATGTTATCTAGTAGCTGTTGCTGTTTTTTGTATTTACTCAGTTCCATAAATTGGTGAGTTTAAAGAAGTGTATCTAGTTTTATATATTGTTTATTTGTAAATCTAATTGTGATTGACATTTCACGGTTTAGTGTTACAATATTTTAACTTGGATTATCTCCCCTTTTTTCAATGAGTTTAGTCCAAGAGTACTTTAAGTTGGATTTTCACATTTCAACATTATCGTTTTACAGAAAACAGCTATATCATAATGAAATATGTATTGTATATGGTTGAAATTGTCTGTATGATGATTTTATATGTAACCGGTACAATTTTGTTGCAAACTGAAATCGGCTGAAGTTATAAAATGGATACCTTTTTGATGTATTTATCAAAATGGATATATATGGAGTATTGATAAATTCTGCGTATTTTACTGGTAATATGATATCCGTTGATCGTAGACATATTTATTGTACTACAAATGAGTTGAAAGGTCAGCAAGTAGAATGTTGATACTTAATAATCTAAGGGACATAATTTGTGTACTTTGTTGAATATAATGTTTATAGTAATTGTGATATAACTTTAGTACTTATTTTTTTACTTAATAGTCTATTATTGTTATTTCAGGGTATATTTTTATTGCATATTATCTACATTATGTGAAAGATGTGGAATAAAGAACCCTAGAACTTGAGATGTGTTATTGTTATTTGAGGCCTAGCTAGCATGGAAATCCACACTTTTACATAATATTGTACTAGCTTTATAAAAATCAATTGTATAACATTGTTAAAATTTTGAAGTCCAATAACCTTACAATATTTGACGAATCAAAATGGCGATGAAATATGATCTAGTACATATGGGGACTAACAATCCTGTAAAATTTGAATGAATTCGGACTAGCAGTTTCTGATGAGTTGCGTCCACAAGATTTGCCATTGTATAACAATGTGGAAATAATCAAAGTCCCATAACTCCTACAAAATTTGACAAATCAAAATGGCCATATGATTTGATCTAGTACTAATAGTACTAACAATCCTGTAAAATTTGAATGACTTCTGACCAGTGGTTTCTGAGGAGTTGCGCCAACAAGATCTGCCATTGTATAACAATGTGGAAATAATCAAAGTCCCATAACTCCCACAAAATTTGACGAATCAAAATGGCAATGCGATATGATCTAGTACCAATGGTGACTAACAATCCTGTAAAATTTGAATGAATTCTGACCAGCGGTTTCTGAGGAGTTGCCCCCACAAAAAACGTGACACATGGACGCACAGACACACGGACGCAGAGGATTACCATGTCCCTCCGTCGCGTTGCTTCGGGGGAAAAACATTTGAAAAAAAATTGTACTGTTTTTTGGCTATAAATGTTTTGATCTCTCCCTGTCAGCCCTGCTACCAGTACACCCAACCTCATAACCCCATCCACTGTACTAGCTTTATAAAAATCAATAGGGTAAACTGATACCATGTTGGACTTAATCAGGAGTCAAACAATATGGTGAAAGCGATATTTTGGAACGTTTCTCTGTTCCATGTGAGCATTTGTCTTAACAACAGTAGCATTTTCAGAAATTCTGACACTTTCTGCTGAAGACAGTATAACTGTTACCAATTTGCAATGAAAGCTTATTTTTTTATAGTTCCTAAAAGGTGAGTAACAGTTTTTGCAATTGTTCACTTATCGAGTCAAACAAGGTGTCTGAATCAGGATAACTTTTACAATTCCTTAGAAATTAGATTGAAAATAAAATAAAAGGTACTATTGCTTACCATCAAAAATAAGCAATATAAGCACAGAAATGAACAGTTAACAATACTTTGTTACTTTTATTTAGGTAAAAAAATTGGTTAAGGCAAAAAAATAACCTCAAAGTAGGGCGTCAGAATAACTATCCTTTATGCCAAACTTAATGACAAATTTTAAAGTTATACATTTTCTTGTAAAATCAATTCTAGGGTCTCAAAGGACATAAAATGACAGCCCAGGTCCCATACTTAACTATAGAACTCTATTTGATTGGTTAAAATTATGTTCTTTAAATGACAGTTGGTTAAAAATATAAGTGTTCAACTGATGATCTGTTTACCATATGCATCACAACTCTAACAACTCCAAATTTTACTTGCCAAGTTTTCTTACAGTTGACTCTAGGACTGCCCTGTGATCTTTTATATGTTGTATTGTCTATTGGTCCCTTTGTCAAGCAACGAATGACAGTGTTTGTAAGGGCACTTTGCTCGATATGGTATGCTAGTTGACGACCCCGCATCCATGACAAAAAGGATGTAAAACAGTGGATACATGGATGTAGCGTTGTTCAACATTTAGCAAGTGAAATCCGCTCACACAGGTGCTAGGGGCCATATTGATCTTACTATAAGGTAAGAGTGTTTGCCCTTTGTTGACTTTGATGACTCAAAGATGAAGAACAACAATGAAAGAGTTTTTCCATTTGCTTAATCTTTCCATGTATTTCGAGGGATTTGTCCCATGTACATTCACTCCATATTCCTTTATTCATCTTCAGCATCTATTGCTACATTTGCATAAATTTGAAAATAAAAGCAAACTGCTAAATTATCCTAAAATTATCCTCAAAAGGATTAATAATATACAGAAATCTGGCTTTTGATAATTTACATGTAGATATAATAGCAAGAAAAAGAGTAAAGAAATAAGTTTATGCATCTTTTATTTGGATAAAACAAGGGATCTGTGAGCCAATGCTCACTAGCAATACCCCCGCTCTCAACTTCAAGCATCTAATGACCTAACTAAGTTGGTAAACAAAATGTAGTTCCTCACAAGTCTTAAAATGCATTCCACAATATGGCAGGACTATACAAAGCTTCTGACAAAATTTCAAGTTTGTATTTCAAATTTGTATCATTTACCATTGCAAAGAAAAACTTTACGAAAGTTGTGACGGACGGACAGAATGATGAAAAATTGACTAAGTAGGTAAACAGGAAGTAGAATCCCAACAGGTCTGAAAATGCATCCCACAATATGGCATGACTACACAAAGCTTCTGACAAAATTTCAAATTTGTATCATTTACCATTGCAGCGAAAACCTTTACGAACGTTGTGACGGACAGACAGAATGATGAAAAACTGACTAAGTCGGTAAACAGGAAGTAGCAACCCGACAGGTCTGAAAATGCATCCCACAATATGGCATGACTACACAAAGCTTCTGACAAAATTTCAAATTTGTATCATTTACCATTACAGAGAAAACCTTTACGAAAGTTGTGACGGACGGACAGAATGATGAAAAACTGACTAAGTCGGTAAACAGTAAGTAGTGACCCGACAGGTCTGAAAATGCGTCCCACAATATGGCATGACTTCACAAAGCTTCTGAAAAAATTTCAAGTTTGTATCATTTACCATTACAGAGAAAAGCCTTACGAAAGTTGTGACGGACGGACAGAATAATGAAAAATTGACTAAGTCGGTAAACAGGAAGTTGCATTCCGACAGGTCTGAAAATGCATCCCACAATATGGCATGACTACACAAAGCTTCTGACTAAATTTCAAATTTGTATCATTTACCATTGCAGAGAAAAGCTTTACGAAAATTGTGATGGACGGAATTACGGAATGACGGAATTACTGAATGACGGACACAGGTAAAACAGTATACCCCCTCCTCCTCTGGAGCGGGGGTATAATAACAGAAATAGAAATAAAAGAAACAGCACATTATTTCACAATAACAATTTTAAAGAAATATCTCGATCATCACCGTTATTTGTAATTAACGTCATATTGTGTTATAGTATCTGAACAATTATCTACTAAGCCAATGACTTCAATGTCATAATGAAATATGTATAAACAAATAATGAACTATATGAATTATGATATAATCTTAAGGGATAACTTAGTTTTTCCTTCTTAAGATTACATTATAAACAACTTGGACATACTTTAAACTTAATAAAATTCATAACTATTCTTCATTGCATTGCACATTTCTATTTTCTCAAAGTATATCAAAAGAAAATCATGAGAGATTCCATTTAAATTTTTGAAAAGTTAATATCTCCAAAGAAAGCATACTGGCCTATGAAACTTCCATTTAAAAATCTCTTTGTTCTGACACTGAGGTGAGACCCAAATCTTTATCAGTTTTTTTAGTTTTCAAACAAAAGATAAAAATTAATGTAGAGTGAAATGTAATGTAGATCTATATAAATTGAAACTCAAATATAAAATACTAATGCATTTGACTGTTGTTGAAAACATCTATCACAGAAAATGTTTTATTAATTAAACTGAACTTGCAGTCAATATTTTAGAATTTGTTCATGAAATTAAGTATGTAAGTCATCTGCATTTTTAAAATGAGCGCAAATGTCAAATATGGTTCTTATGTTATAAAAACAGAAACACATACAATATTAAAAATAAAAAAAAAAAATTGACAAGAAAAAGTTTTCAACAGAATACTAACACAGATACATACAGGTATCACTTAACACCACTCTCATATGGTGCAACAATATTAAATTAATAATAAAGACATATAAGTATTGTTAAAATATAAAAACAATGTTATGTGTATATTCATATTTCAACAAACTTTATGTATATATTTTGGCATCAACTGAGTAGTAAATATGTTTACATTTTAACATCCAAATCTGCCTTGTCTGCATAACCATGATTTTCAAAATGTGGAGGAGGATAATCATTTTCTGATAGTTTGTACATTGAAGACTTCCTGGATACTGGCTTTTTAAATCTGAAATAAAAGAAAACAAAAATGTTGAAACAAGAATTCTTAGGTTTTGGTATTGTTCCTTTGACAGAGAGAAGATGTACACAATTCAAGTCATGTGAACCAACTTTGTACAGGATATATAAAAGAAACATCTTGGAAGACTGTGACCTTGACTATGGTTGATGCCTATGATTGACCATCATCACAGTAAAAAACAAGTTGATATAGACATGCCAGGAAAATCACGCTAAAACATGACATTTCATGTAAATTAAAAGTTAACATTTCAAAGAAGGAAGAAGTGTATTTGAACGGGACGGCAGTCATTTCTAATGTCTGTATCATTTGATTTTCAATAATAAGATGACTTTCAGTTTAGTATTGCTCAACTTTTCCTTCATACCAATAACTAAATTTGTAGTTGAATATTTGTTAATGAAACCTTCAGTTAATAGACTGATAGACAAATAAACATAAAACCAAGAGCATCACGCAATACCTCACCACCTCCTGTGGCCAGGTCTATGAATACAAAATCAACATGAGGTTGCACACGTTGTCGTGCTAGGTATACCCCCACTCGTATTGTTTTGAACATTAAAAAAGGAAAAAATCGCTAAGTCCTGCCGAACAGGAAGTTGATATCATAAGGCCAACAAAATGGGAGACAACACATTCCCACTATATATAAAGTAAAATACCATATTTGAAATAAATCGGCCTAGAAGTAGCTGAGAAAAGTGCGACGAAAATTTTCACTATGTTCAATAAAGGGGAAAAAATGGCTAAGTCCCGCCAAACAGGAAGTTGATATTATAAGGCGACCAAAATCTGAGACGACGCATTCCCCCTATATATAAAGTCAAATACCAAATTTGAAATGAATCGGCCAGGCAGTAGCTAAGAAAAGTGCGACAAAAATGTTCACTATGTTCAATTAAGGGAAAATGGCTAAGTCCCGCCAAACAGGAAGTTGATATCATAAGGCAACCAAAATGGGAGACAACGCATTCCCCCTATATATAAAGTCAAATACCAAATTTGAAATCAATTGGCCTAGCAGTAGCTGAGAAAAGTGTGACGAAAATTTTCACTATGTTCAATAAAGGGGAAAAATGGCTAAGTACCGCCAAACAGGAAGTTGATATCATAAGGCGACCAAAATAGGAGATGACGCATTCCCCATATATATATAAGGTTAAATACCAAATTTGAAATAAATCGGCCCAGCAGTAGCTGAGAAAAAAGCGACAAAAATTTTCACTATGTTCAATTAAAGGAAAATGGCTAAGTCCTGCCAAACAGGAAGTTGATATCATAAGTCGACCAAAATGGGAGACGACGCATTTCCCCTGTATATAAAGTCAAATACCATATTTGAAATAAATTGGCCCAGCAGTAGCTGAGAGAAGTGCGACGAAAATTTTCACTATGTTCAATTAAGGGAAAATGGCAAAGTCCCGCCAAACAAGAAGTTGATATCATAAGGCAACCAAAATGGGAGATGACGCATTCCCCTATATATAAAGTCAAATACCAAATTTGAAATAAATCGGCC
>MJUU01031008.1:18120-28485 GCA_002080025.1 Modiolus philippinarum
TTGCAAAGTGTTCTTACAATCGCTGTCATCCATTGATCGACAAAATATGTATTTAGATGGAGAGATTACGAGAGATGAAATTCATAAAGCTGTAAAACAAATCACCTGGTGATGATATGATAAGTTCTGAATTTATCTGTTCATCAATAGATTTTAAGCTAGGTGTATATGAACAATTGTTCACCCTTATTTTCTACAGAGGTCTAACCCCCGAAGTGAAGTTAGAAGGAATTATCATACTAATTTTTAAAAACAAGGGAAATAAATTAGATCCACAAAATTATCGCCCCGTCACTTTGTTATCCACTTTTGGAAAACTATTAACCTCTATTTTTAATACAAAATTATGTCATTATGTATTATAGATGATGAGAACAAAGCGAGTTTCAGAAAAGACTACCAAACTTTTGAAAATTAAAGCGTAAAACGTTACACTGTGTATTTATCGACTTCGAAAAGGCATTGATTCGGTGCGACGTCATTTACTATTATACAAATTATATCAAAGTATGGAAAATTCCTTCGAGTCACTCAGAACATGTATGATAATATATCAAGTCGTGTATCATTTATACTTATGTAAAGCCAGGCTTTTTCTTATGTGAAGTTGGAGAAAGACAAGGTGAAAATTTATCTCCTGTCATGTTTTCACTTTTGTAATGATTTACATAACTTTTTTTCAACAGACAACTGTATTGGGTCTTAACTTATCGACAAAAGATATGGCAAATGAATTATACCTGTACCTGAAAATCTTTTGACTGTTATACGCTGATGACACCGTTTTGTGGTCCGAGAAGTCGACAGATTTGCAACGATCTATGTTGAAATATTTGCAATATATTGTGAGAATTGGAAATTGAAAATCAATATAAACTAAACTTCAGTTATGATATTTTCTAAAGGCAGAATACAAGATAGACTAAAATTTTACATTACTGGAAAAGAAATTGAAATTGTAAAATATTATAAATATTTAGGAGTCCTTTGCCTCTGCTGGTGGACTGTTAGTCCCGAGGGTATTTACCAGCCCAGTAGTCAGTACTTCGGTGCTGACCCGAAAGCCGACTTTATTTCGAACCTTGCAATATCTAATTCTTTGCAAATTTTGTTGAATACTATGGAGTATCTCCCAACGAAAAGCTCTGTCCTTAGCTGATTTTGGCATTACACTTAGATCATATTGGGCATTTGTTCTCTATCAGTTTTTAACATCTTTAATTTTTACGGTCTTCCAAACGTTTAGATTTTATCTGCACTGAAGAGACATAAGTTGTCGAAATGCGCATATGCAGAATATAAATTCACAGTAACCTTGGTGTTTAGTTATTTTAATAGAAGTGGGTCTTTTCTATCCACAAAGAAATATTTCAGAGAACAGGCGTAATGCTAAATATGATTTTTGCAAAAAGGAAGAAAAGAACATCATCTTTTTATAGAGTGCCACCTTGATCTTTTTGATAAAGTAGAGATGGGAATTCCACTTTATGGATCTGAAACATGGGGTTATGAAAATTCAGATAAATTGGTAATGATGTTCGTTTTGTGTGTGATACAGCTCTAGTTGGAGGTGAAGCTGCGTTTCCGGTTATATGCTGTTTTTTGGCTAAGACTAACGGAAGTCTATGTTTTGTAAATATTAAGATCAAGGCATTCATTTGTTTGTTACTCTAAGAATTTTGCACATGATCCAGTTGTCTCCCCACTGTTACATAAGGACAATGCTATTTTGTAGGATCCTTGACTGGTTCCATGATGAAATCTTTCAATCCGTCACCTGCAAAGTTAAACATTAAGCCCGTATGAAAGTATGTTTGAATTGTATTCTTTGAACTCCACATGCTTAAATATTTGTAATTTGATAGGGCCAGGAATCACTCGTGATCAACCTTGATGCTTGATCGTTTCTGTCCTGTATGTACAAATGTATGTTAGGAAACTTTCGAACACTTACTACTGGTTTTGGAATGAGCAATATAGCAAGCTGGACAAATGATATTCTGTCGTGATACTTATATTGTCCTGCAGTATTGGAATTCGATTAAGACTCGGGCCAATCGAATAGCCTTTTTTTCATATGATTTTCTGTAAGCATTGTGACTAAAGAATATTTGCTTTTTGTTGTAACATGTCCTCCTTTGAACATGCATGATGCCCTAGTCTTCGTCAGCGAACTCAAATTCCGTCTCTGTTTCCAAGTATTTCTTTTTATCTTTCCTGACAAGTCGGACATTTTCGCCACTGATTGCCCATAATGTATTCTCTGTAGGAGGAGCCAAGGGCCTTAAATATTATAGAGCAATCATTGTAGCTACTCCTTATCTGCCGTCCAAACAATGGAACCCTGGTATTTCACTGGTTAGACTGGATTTCAAATATGAGCCCTGCACCTCAATAGGTATCGCTTGCGAGGACAGTTGAACAAGAGAAACACTCCCAGTTGACTTTCATGCAAGGGAAAGGAAGTCTAAACACCCCAGCCATTAGGTAGACAGTGTCTTCTATTAGCCAGATCTCTCGGGGGTGTTGGCTAAAGAGCTTTGAACATGCACTTAGTGGGATTTTACCCATTGTTGGTTGGCCCTTGTCAGGTGGGCCAATTACCAACAATGTTAAATCTTGGCAAAGCTCATGTCAAGTGATAACAGAAACTGGGATACCTTGGATGTTTGAGATAAAAGCTGGTGGCTGTGACAGTGTTCAGAAGTTAGAGAGATCAGGCCTGGGCCACTCTGTAGCCCATCTGCAATCTCTATCCCAAAGATTAGTTATCCAGTTATTTGGAAGGGGCAGAGCTGTTTGTGCTGGGAGGTGTTGGCCTTCAGTCCAAGTGCAATCACTATGGTCGATATTTAGACCAGACACCAGACCCATTAGCTTAAGCCTTTTTGGGGAAAATATCAAGGGGAGAGAAATAATAAGGTAAATAAATGTAAAAAGTACAGACAAAATGCTCACTTTGACCAAGTGATAGTCACCAGACCCTCCGATGGCTACCACGTGGTCCCTGAAATTAGGGATCGACCCGTATTCCGACAGGGAGTCTTGTCCTAACCAGCCTCAAGACATCTGCAACACTGCTTAAATCTGAGACAAAGCTCCCAGCTTTTGTCCCAGATTCTCTTCCTCCTTCCTTTCTTAGCTGTCACTAGTCCCACCTAGCGACAGCTAAATGCCTTCCTCTGTTCCCAATCGAATCCCTTTTCCAAGATGGCCCGCCAAAAATCCAACCCCCAGCATGATTTCTGGCATTTTTTGTAGCGAGCGGTCGCTAAATTCCCTAAAAGTCTCGAGTAGTTCGGACCTTTACCAAGCTCGCAGTGCCAATGTAATAATTGGAGCTTACCTAATCCTTTAAATGTCCTGCTGGTATAAATATGTTAAGCTGTAGAATATACGTCGTCTAATCAGTTCAGATGATACACCAGAAAGAGGCTAGGGACCACGTGGAACTCCTTTATTTGGGGTTTTCGGGTCTTACCTATAACCATGGCAACATAAGCTGTTAAAAAAATAAACGTGTTTGGAATACATAGGCAAACGAATACCGAAGCAAAAACGAGGAAAGGGGAAATTCTAAAATCATAAATCCAAAAGCACGGCAATTCACAGCATGACAAAGACATAACAAATAAACAAAAATGAACAAGAACGCCACAAAACTAAAGCACTAGCAGTGTGAACCTCCCCCCCCCCAAAAAAAAACAAAAAAACTGAGGTATCATCAGGTGCTCCGGACGTCTAGAGTTGTCAATGTAGAGGTCCAGGTATGATCTCGAGGGTATAATGCTGATAATGGTGTGTCGGTGGTCTCTTTAATTTCGAGGTCATTTTGGTATATAAGATGAAGGTTATACTTAAATTGAGGATTGTTCAATGAAAGAACATCATCTATATAACCTGGGAATAATCCCAGGTTTACCTGTGACAGTGTATTGCATATATATTTATAGCAATGAAATCGGCGACATGCGAAATCACACAATCCGATTATTTTCACGTATTACGGAATAACTTAATACATGCAGACGTATGCTGCAGTTCTTTGGATGACTACGAAGTTTTATTCGGACAACTATGTTCAACATGTCCAGTTATTGACTTTTTGTCAATTAACACAGGTGGCAATCTGCCAGTTTAATAAGAATGAATAATAAGTGTTGATAGGGGTAGGCGTTAGGACAGATGTTGTTTTATATAGCAATCAGTCAGCATTGACAATGATTAGAATAAATCAACTGTGATACCTGGATACGACCACCTTTATAAATGGCGCTAATTACCTTCCTTGTAGAAGTCTACAAATAATGTCAAATCCTATACATTTTCATTAAATATAATTTCAATACTATTTCATTACTTGTACTTAATCTATTAACTAATCAATTATTACTGTCATTAATAATTCGCAAAAATTAATCAATGCTTTATCTGCTACATACATTCTATGTTTTATACTGAAAAGGGGCTTCCTTAATGAAGAAGGTCTTTGATCTTTGACAGTATATTTATTTTGTTGATTGAATTGACAAATCTCTCTTTGTCGGCCAGATCAGTTCGTACCGATATGTACAATAACTACGTACCTTTGCATTTGATATGGCAAATACTTATAAAGCAATATTTTTGGAGCTTTCAAAATCCACGGAAATGTTGAAAAACAGGATAAAAATATCGTTACATATCTAGTTTTTCACAACTGACCGCAATGTGTTTGGGGAACCTTTTAATAATTTGGATTACTCTTTTAGAAATTTTGTCATCCGAATTCATAAATTACAATAACATTCATATGATCCGAGGAACCAAATTCACGGGCGACGTACATAAATATACAGATAAATTGTCAATAATAGATTGTGTAATATTCTGCCTTGATTCAGACAAAACAACATTAAAGGCCGATTTTTGTGTTGATCAGTGCCGATGCTATAATGAAGCACATAATATAACTAATATCGTTGCTAATAGTGCATGCACAGGTATCCACATTTCACAAAACCAGGTATTCAAGAACTGTTATGAGATTTTGAAATCCTTATCAGCCGAAAATGGTATATACAATATAACAATTAAAGAAATCGCCCAAGAAGTCTATTGTGACATGGATAATGGTGGATGGACTGTAATTCAGCGACGTTTTGATGGATCTGAGAATTTCACCAGATCGTACAAGGAATACCAGGATGGATTCGGAAGTATTAATGGTGAATATTGGCTTGGTTTGGATAAAATTCATGACATTTTAAGTTTAAATGAATACCAAGTGCGATTTGATTTAGAGGACTTCAACGGCGAAAAGGCTTTTGCTGAATATAGCAGCTTTCACGTGTCTAATAGTTCAAATGATTATAAAATTGAAATATCAGGGTACACCGGAAATGCAGGGGATAGTATGGCGTATCATAATGGTATGTACTTCTCAGCCGAAAGTGTTGATAATGATATTTTGGCTGTATCTTGTGCCGATAGATATAGAAGTGGTTGGTGGTATAAAGGATGTCATCTAGTCAACTTTAACGGGATATATAATAATACAGAATTTGGAGAAGGCATCAACTGGTTCCATTGGCGAGGACATTCCTACTCCTTGAAATCGGCTTATTTTAAGATTAAACCAAAATGAAAACAAATTCAATCAGATAACATTATAAAAAAGACCTGTAAATATATTCTCTTTTGGTGTTTCCTCATTGTTTATCTAATTATGACTTAGAGCCTAATAAACGACATTTTCTAAAACAAAAGAATGTTCTGGGCAAAATTATTAAAGAGAGAACAAAATACAGAAAGTGTACGAAACAGTAATTCATATTATTATATGTATAAAAAAAAGAAAAGAAAGTGAAAAAAATATATATGTATAGAGGAGAACTTCATCAGAATAATGCTAAAAGTCTTCATCTAAGGGGGTTTGATTGTCATAGAATTTTTAATTAGAATGAAACGCTTTGCTTTTAGAACATCAAAAGCAAAAAAAGAGAAAATCCATGTAAGATTTTTTTATGTATAAGACGTCAAAACGGTTCACTCTAAAGTTTTCCTTCATTTCCCATTCGCTACTTTTATGAATAAAATACGTGTATATGAAAATATAATTGAAAGTTGATAAACTTTTGTATAATTGATATTTTTATGTAAAGCTAAGAAAGATATAATCAATGTGCAAAAATATTTAATCCTGTATAAATAGTTAGTCCCAAGGATATTTAAAACGCTTCTGAAACCTGGGGCCCATGCTTCCTTAACTGTGTAAATCGAGTAGGAAATCCACAGTTAATGAAAGTAACCTTAACACAGAAAAGTGTTAAATAACATGTACCTATGCACAGACCCTTGGTTAGACTTAAGCAATATTAGATACATTACTGATTACTTGCTGGAAGCTTCTCATTATACCGTTTAGAAGGTTAAAGTTCCCCCTGTCATTTACAGGTATTCAATATTTTTGGTTCAATCATAAATCAACGACTGCTTAATCTTTAAGTTGGCTTTATATGCTCTTTGAAGCTAATTGCTCAATAATTGCTTATTTTGTGCTTAGTCTTCCTGTATATTCTCTCAACGCAATAAACATCGTGTATGAAAGCCATGTGATATTAATACCGACGTGGAAAAATTACACTAGGCTATCGAAAATTCTTCTTTGGAGGAATCGTAGATAGTCGAGGGGTATCACCTCTAGTTTAGATGCTAGGCGCTGCGCCGAAAATGTACAAAGAGTTGAAGGTTCGAATCCAGTTATGGGTCAACCTAAAATTCAATCTGTCTGTCAGATGATTTTGAAAATGTAAATTACAATGGCATTGTTAGGTTAAAATTATAATCACGTATATATATGTACGTCTAAAGTAATAGACAACAACATCAAAATAAAGTTATTATAGAAAAATTTAGGCAATAAAAGACCTAAATTGATCAAATGACGAATATTTCGCTAGACCTACTAGCTTTTTATCGTCTCTCGTGATCTGATAATTGATCGAAAAAAATTAGTTAACCTACATAGACTGTCAATGATTTTTTACCTGGACAAAAGATAACAATTTATACACAAGGTTTGTCAAAAATATTTTTTGTACCTGACTACCCCACAAAACATGCTAAGTTAAAAGTTAAACGTCCAGTGAGCAATATTTCGGATTAATTTGTTCGCATTCTGATGTAGCCGAAATATTGCTCACTGGACGTTTAACTTAACTTATCTATCAATCATCTTTTATGGGGTAGTCAGGTACAAAAAATATTTACAAAATCCGCCACATAGAAGACAACAATTGTTCGTATTATTTCAAAAAGATCTTGGATGTTATAAAACAATTTATTTTAATAAGAAAACACATGGTCTACCAAAAGACATTTTCAACCTTAATAAAAACAGAACATCTTAGAGACATATCCTACTATTTTACAGGACATCAAAAGAGAATAAAACCCACAAGGGTAAATTAAGACTAATTACAATATTTAACCAATATGAACACGTTATAAATCGTTTTGCAAAATGATTTTTTTTAATTTGGTGATTTTATCAATTTCTGCTTACGAGATGAATATGGAAATAATGAAAAGGTGTTATACCCAACAGAACACATACATAATGAAGTGGTTTATGCACTATTTAATTGGAACGTAACCTTTTTTTATTCTGTGCGTGTAAGAACTGACCCTTACGTCTTACGTCGGTCTGTGTTACAGGGAGTCATAAATGAATTTACAAAACATTAAAGCTGAAGTTCACGGAAATTTTCCGACGTCATAAAGGAATTACAAAACAGTGAAACTCAAAAGCAAAATACGCAGAAGCAACAGTAGGATATGTCTTTAAAAAGGAAAACACTTTAGGAGTATAGACAAAGATGACAAATAAGTATAATCTTTAGAAATGGAAACAATTCAGGGACAGACAAAAACATGTGATGCAATATATTAATTTAAAAGTAGTCACAGCTAAAATGTACATAATTTCTGTTATTTTACCTTACACAATAAAGAATCAATTCTATTGGTTGAGACACAGTCACATGACATAAAATTATTTTGATATTTTGCTCATAATTGTTGTAAGCAGTGACTATCCCTATTATTCGCCGGTGAATAACCCCAATAGATTACAACGTCAAAGGAGTAACCCTATTAATCTCCGTTGAATAACCCTAGAAAGTTGCAGCGCCTGCGGAATAATATTTCCAAAGTTTGTTCGTTAAAATAAAACAGGTACGGCCCATGATCGGAGAATATCCCAAATTGTAACTGCACTAAGGTTATTTCCCGAGGGCTGAAATAACCTTAGTGCAGTTGACAATTTCGAATATTCACTAATGGGAAGTTGTCGAAATGGCCATATGCAGATAACTTCGGTGTGTAATCTGTACATTATGCCAACCAACTACATGTATTAGCACATCAAAAAGTCATCATGACTATAGCCCTCGGGAAATAGCCTTGCAGTTGACAATTTGGAATATTCACCTATTCCGAAGATCGTAACTGCATATTGTTTGTATTAAACAAATATGATTGTCTAATTCTATCATGATACAATAAAAATAATAATAACTGACGTCTTAAACAAGTCATGAAGAATTTTCGATGAGCTAAAACATGTAGTTGGTTGGCATACTGTACAGATTACACACCGAAATTACTGTAAATTTAGTTTCTGAAAAACACAAAGAGTTGTGTTTTTTTTCGTACAGATAGACGAACGGACAGACAATGTTAAACAATATGCGACCGACTTTTAGTCGCAGGGACATAAAATGATGCAGAGATATAGTAAATAGTAAAAAAGCAAATGTATAGATGTGATACTGTACAAGTACCTATATACGTGGGGCTCATTTTTGTAGTTTTTAAAACCCAACGAGATGTTTACTTTACATGCAATGGAAATACCCTCAAACCACGAATTCCGACCTCACAAAGCAGTGATTTGTCGAAAAACAAAACAAAAATTGCAACCCACGAATATAAAAGTACTTTCACACTAAATGCATTATTCTCTTTCTGTAAATTGGTTGAATGCACTTTACACCCCCTTTAAAAATCCACAAAATTAACTTCATTAAAATGTAATGAAAAATATCTTTTTTTTTAACCACAATGCATTATATGATAAGTTTTAGTAGATGCATAGTTGCCAGAATTGCTCATGAAAAATGGTTAACTAATGCAAAACCACAAAATTGTAGGTCAAGAAGAAAAAAGGTGATTACTGTTCCTTTTCATTTCTACAAATTTAAGGCTTTAATATAAGATTATTTTATTGGGTTTTCCTTCGGGAAAACTTTATATTGCTGTAAAAAAATTAATCATCCCCAGTACATTTACGAATCCATCTTCGGTTTATGATCGTGCGTCGAAATTGCGCATTTATTTGAGACAATCTTTCCAAATGTGATTTTACACGTGTCTCAATTAAAAGTGCAATGTGTTTTGTAAGCACTGTAATGAAAGTAAATGAAAAGAACTTTGTGGAAGTATATCAATATGACAATCACTCAATAAATATAATACATAAATTTGGTTATGTAATATACTGAACATAAGAAGAACCCACCACTTGTTTCATGGCGTCCAGCCTGAGAAATATTTGAACTTTATTAATTTTTCATGTATTTATATCAGTTCTGAAGGTCGAGAACAAACCAATCGATTTTTGTCAAGACAATAATTATTGTAAAAACATACTGTGCTATAACAGCATGTATTGTTCTCTGCATGTTGGAATACCTAGAATATTCAACATAGAGTCAACAAGACAATCAAAATGACAATTAAAACAGCACAATTTTTTTTAGTTAATTAAGAGGTACAATAATTATCCTATTTGAGGACCCATAATCCTCACAAATGAGCACCTACAAAATTCTTTGATTTTATAAAATGTTGGCATTCAGGCACACAGCCATTAATTATACAGGTATACTTACCTGAGAAAAAAAATTGATGTTAGACATTTAAAGTAAGTGAGAACCGAACCGTCAGTCTGAAGTTTTTTTCATTTAACTATAATAATCAATTTAAAGACACGGACCTGATGCTGTCTTTATGCTCATGCACCTCCCTTTCTTTACATTTGAACAACGGCAGTAGAATACCGAAGGAACAAAGGAGTTGAATTTACAAAAAATCGAAGTCAAGAGACATGGCCAAAACGAGAATACAGAAAACAATGGCGTTAGACAGATAAAAAGCACAGAAATAGAAATCACAACATTCAAAACAAAGGCACATTGAAATGATCTTTTGTTGCTATGTATGTCCTGATCGTGAATTGATATATCTTTAACATTTTTAAATGAGATTGCCTAAAAATTAAAAAAAAATTCAAAATAAAGTAATCTGGTATTTTGTGAGTGC
>MJUU01031008.1:44939-76419 GCA_002080025.1 Modiolus philippinarum
TGAAAAAATGAAATGAGAAAATATTCACCCATTTGGTCAAAACAACAGTAAAGCCTTCACAGTGTAGTAAAATACCAAAGGTTTTCGATTTAACTTTGCTTTAAATTCATATATATCCTTTTTTTATCATTCAAATAAGAACACTTAACAAGCATTGAATATATGAGAAAAAATATCAACGTTAGAATTTTCCAAATTTCACTGAAAAGATAACAACATTATCTAATATTTTGTGCGGGAATACTTAAATAATGATTTATCATTAATCAAATTGTTCTTTGTTACATTGTAATTTATAGAATTATTGGAGTATACTAGAAATTATACAAAAATTCGTTTTATAGTAATAATACAAATATTCGATTTTATTTCGAAAATTGCAATATCTAAATTTAAAGAAATTTAAAATTAAGGAGTATCTCCCTCTTGTATAGCTCTGTCCTTGTAAATATGTAACTTTAAGATGAAGAACAACAATAAAAGCATCCCCTTTTTGTTCATTTAAATATGACATAAAGTTATCTGCTTGCCCGCCGTAAATCCATATAATTTTAAAAAGTTTGCCCTTCAAAGAGGTTCGAGTTGGCTGATCGTCTGAGTGCGGTCTGAGAACTGACCCGATTTGTCTCTCAGTGTGGTTCGATTTCTCTTTGATTGAGTTCGGTTCTCACTTTTTTCTGAATAAACTGATCCGAGTGGTCTTGGTCCGACCGGTTTTTGGTCCGACTTGACATGTATTCCAATTTCAAGTAATGTGACCAAAATGGCAAGGGTATAAAATTAATTTGAACATTTCTTCTTTTGCCAAATTTTACGACTTTTTATGGGAACATAGCAACAAAACTAATACGGTAACCTATATTTTTTATTGTTGAAAATACCTTGAAGAATGATTATTTCAAGGTCCATGAAAAAGAAAGAAAATAGAAATTAATAGTTTGTTTGGTCTTTACTGAAGTTTCTAAATCAAAATTTTAAATGTTAGTTAAATCTTGTCCAAACGCTATTTGTTTTCAAAAAACCCAGTGTGATTTTTATGACATCTATGTTATGTCCGCTCCTTCTGGCAATTAAGATTTTTGCAACAAGAAAGAAGACAATACCAATTTAATCTTGGACCAGAATAGGTCCGGTAGATGTTAAAAGGAGATCAATTATATAAATTTTGTCTACATCCTTTAATTTCAATATGCCTTATTGATTCACTAAGTGATTTTAATCTTATCAGTTAGACATAAAATTAATCAATGATATTTCTGCTTTATTACGATCTGTTATATTATACAACAGTTTTCTAAAATAAAAGGTATGTGATATAAATCAACAGTTTCCTTTGTTTTAATTAAATTGAAAAAAATCATTTTATCATATGAAACATCGCTAATGTTTCATTTGTACTTGATTGGGTTTATGGGCTGAATGTATACAAATTAAAATTCATGCCCATTTAACATTTACGGGTAAATAAACAAGTGATGCTGTTTTGTTATAATAAAGCAAGTTTTTTCGGGCTTTCTGGGTAGTTTGAATAATGGTTTGATTTAAATATCTGGTTTTAAAAGTCAAGTCGAGAAAAATATCATTTCATATCAAGTATTTCATAACTGAATAAAATGAATTGGAGGTATGTTCTAATATTTTGGATTATTCTTTTAGAAATTTCGTCATCTGAATTCAACTATTTCAATAACATTCATATGATCCCTGGAACCAAATTTACAGGGAACGTAAATAAATATAAATATAAAACAACAATAATAGATTGTGTAATATTCTGTCTCGATTCAGTTAAACGAACATTGAAAGCTGATTTTTGTGAAGATCACTGCAGGTGTTACAGTGAAGCATATAATGTAGTTGACAGCGTTGCAAATACTTCATGCACAAACATCTACATAGAGTATCATGAATTAAACAACTGCTATGACATCTGGAAATATTTCACAGTAGCAAATGGCGTATACTATATAACAACTAATGGAATCTATCAAGAAGTCTACTGTGATATGGATAATGAGGGTTGGACTGTAATCCAGCGACGCTATGATGGATCTGTTAGTTTTAGTAGATCGTACAAGGAATACCAGGATGGATTTGGACGCATAGACGGCGAATATTGGCTTGGATTGGATAAAATTTACGACCTTTTAAGTTCAGATCACTACGGAGTGCGATTTGATTTAGAGGACTTCGAAGGCAATAAAACATTCGCTGAATATAACAGCATTCATATTTCTAATAGTTCGAATTATTACCAACTAGAAATATCAGGGTACACTGGCAATGCAGGGAACGGCATGGCATACCATAGAGGCGGATATTTCTCGGCTGGAAGTGTTGATAATGATGAAGCCCCATCAAATTGTGTCCATTCATACGGGGGTGGATGGTGGTACAAAAATTGTCACACGGTCAACATCAACGGGATTTATAATAGTACTGACTATGGGAAAGGCCTCGTCTGGTACCAGTGGCGAGGGCATTACTACTCCTTGAAATCGACATATATAAAGATAAAACCAAAACAATAACATAATCAAAGCGAAACTACTGATTTGGAGGTCCTGTGAGAGACATTTTTAAAGTTTTGCACCAAAGTTGGTAGATTTTGTTTGTATCCATTTTTTTTTTCATTTCAAAAATAAAGAGTCGGATGATATTAGATCCATGGTTAAAGAACATTCAAGATAAAGAAAAGTGAAAGGACTTTCTATACGAAACCTTAATGAATAAAATAGCAAAAACAGATGGGGCTCAGTTAACTCAAAATTTCACCAGGAAAACAAAGGGTATTGTAGGGATAGATTGTGATGTAATTCCCAGACCATGATTTTTTCTGTGATAGTAATTTCGCTTCATAAAGAAATTACAATATATGGCCATGACTGACCAGCTAAGTAATATATGTTATGTTTTTTATATTTCAAATATGTTAATTTACAATATTAATAACATTGAAGTTTTGTAATATTTATGAAAGCGTATTATGGACATGAGAAAATATGTTAAGAAACTTTTTGCAATTAAAATTTCGACTTTTAAAAACTCAAAATTTCGGTTTTAAACTCAAAGTTTCGACGCAAAACTGTCATGAAATTGTCTTTTGTAAACTCGAAATTTTTAATTTTTTTCCAAAATCAAAATCTCTGCTTTTTTAAACTTGAAATTTCAATTTTTTCAAACTAATTTTTTTTACTTTTAAGCCAAATTCTGACATTTTGAAAATCTGAATTTCCGCTTTTGTAGACTTAAAATTTAGACTTTTACAAAGAATTCAACTCAAACTGGTGCTAGGGGCCGTCTTGAACTTACTCTGAGGTATGTGCAAAGGTCATTGTTGAAGGCCTAATGTTGACCGTAAGATGAAGAACAAGAATTAAGGCGTTGTTCCTTTGCTTGGTTCTATCATGTATTTTTAGAGACTTTGTGTCATGTGCATTTACGCCATATCCTTCAATTTTTTTTTCAAAACGCCAAAAATTTCTCCTTCAAAAAACTCAGTTTCGACTTTAGAAAACTCAAAATTTTGACTTTTTGAATCTTTTCCGACTCGAAAAATTGATTTTAAGTCGACGTTTTGAGGTTTGGAAGGTAGAAATTACAAGTTGACAAAATTCAATGCTTTTATTCGAAAAAATAATCAAAATTTTAAAATAGAATAAAAAAGATAACAGGGAACACCTACATTTGCCAAAAACATAGTAACATGCCACAAAGTAACAAGGAACTGCACAAGAAAAACCCACAATAAAATTACAAAAGACAAACGAAAACAACGACAGGAACTCGGGACAGCCGGATAAGTTCAGATAAGTAACAAAATGTATTTAGAAATTTAAGTAAATGTTGGAATTTGGAGATTTCAAACGTCAAAGATTTGGATATTTTCAAATGTCCACAATACGTTCCATATTGTAACAATTTAGAAGCTCAAACCATGTTAATTATAAATTGAGATTTATGACCTCATGAGAAGAAGAAGGCCTAGTTTTGGTTTAGTTTTCACTACAGCCAACGGAAACCTCGGACTATGAATTAAGAACTAGTTTATTTTCTTAATTTTGAGGCACACCAATCCAAAATCGAACGAATTCCGCTAAATATAAATTAACCATGTTTTCTCCAATTTATAGCGTGAAGTGTGTTTCTTGAACCGAGTGGCCATTTAAAAGGGTAATGGTAGGTAAAACAAATGCACGACAAATCATATCTTTAAGATGTCTGCAGGATATTAATTTCCTAATATAAAATGATTAGCGGCGAGCACCCCTTGACCCATCTTGCTCGCCGCTAATCTGCCGGCTAGCTAAAGAATTTATAAAAAAGGCAAACGTAAACAACGATAGTAACTCGAGACAGCCGGTATTGGTACCGGCACTAGCAAAAGCCAGCGGTAGGGTTAAACCGGTTTATGGGTATCCAAACCTCCCCTTTATCTGTCCCGTTTCCCTATAATATAGTAAACCCAATACCCAACCCATATCTGTTCTGTCGCTGCATTTGGTAAATTTGTAGTTTTAAAGCTAAGATACTATATATTGTTACGTTCTGTCTAGACACAGAAACAAATGTACATGTAAATCCAGATTTCCCATACAGATTTGAATTAACAATGAAATGATAAATTCACATGAGACAAAGTCTCTACCAATATATGATTAAACCTAACAATGGAACAACACTTTTATTGTTGTTCTTCATCTTGAAGCCAACGTGAGGGCTTCTTGAATGTTCTATGTTTTTTTTCAAATTAAATACATCGACAAACAAACCTCAAACCTAAAAGCTGAGGGAACCTAAACTGAATGCAGATATGTAAAGAATTTTGGATGAGCTGTAAACCGGCCGACTCGCTCATTTTGTAAAGTTTGTGGGTAAAAGACTGCGTTTACATAACATAAATTCACCCAAACTTACTTTTCTTTCTATAATTCCAACCCTTTCAGCTTAAAACAATGTTGTCAGTGAATTTGACGTCGCTGTATACTGCATTATATTACATCGGAGCGTATTAATGGGCAAGAAATTAACTTCTTGGTTGTTCGTTGCGATGACCAATGTAATTGTACGTTGCAATAACGATTGGAATTATATTTCAAGGATCTGTTTGGTTGCAAGCAAGAGGCACTCAAGAGTCTGTATCGCTCACCTGGATCATGGCCAATACATAAATTCAAATAAATTTATATGTTAAATGGTCTCATTTTTAAACTATGTAAACAAAACTTTATCTTATATTATCCAAAATTAATAAACTAGTTTTCCTATTGACTACCATCTTGGATAAGGGATGGATCAGCAGGACAAAATTTGAAAGAAAATTAAGTGTTTTGCCAAAGTTTATTTCCAACTCGCCAAATAAGATACATTGTGATTAAGTTTTGTTTAAACTACCCCAGTTGATTCAGATGAAATATTCTTTGTATGCTCTTTCCATAGGGTCCAGTAATAAATTAAGTTCCCCGCAGATGGTCTTTTGGATGACCAATATCCACCAAAGTGTTAAAGTAACAATACTTAGTCAGCACCCCATAAGCATCTGTCATGCCATGTTTGGTTCACATCCATTTGGTGGTTCTCAATAAAAAAATATTTTTATGTAAGATGAATACAGAATACCAACTGTTCATGTAAGACTTTGTTATATAGCAACAGTCTGTGCGGGTTATGAAGCCAAGAAGATGCTACCATATGCAAGATGTTTGTTTGGTAAAAAAGCCATCAGTATACAATATTCTATAAAAGCTATTATGATGTGAAATAAAAATGTGTACAAAAACGCCTTTTTGGTCTTGATTATGGAAGGAATAAATGTTTTTAATGAACTGAGAGCAGGAAATTTCTCTAAAACTTAAATGAGAAAAGTTATTCAAAGAAGATTTGAAAACAAAATTTAAAGGGAGATAAGCCATATGTTATTGGGAAAAAAAATGGTGAACAACAGGCAATAACTCCTACACAGGCTTTTGGATTTTCTTAAAAATTTCAGAGTGGGTATGTCTTGATATGCTGAAAACTTTTTCATTTTACACTTCACCTCTATCTGTTAGTTTTAGAGATAAAAAAAAAGAAAAATTAATAAATTTTGAAAATTTTACGGACAAAGGGCTGTAACTCCAAGACGGGTTTTCCGATTTCTTCAAAATTGCAGGGTAGAAAGACCTTGGCATTTTTAACAATTTCACCTCGTCATATCTTCGATATATGTAACGGTTTTCCAGTTATTGGCCATAAATTCCATTAACCCTTATACTCTTTTTTTAGTAATAGCGGTCATGTTGTTCAGTTTTCAGACTCCTCGGATACAATTTTGAAACTACATACCCTGGTAATGATTCAGGCCAAGTTTAGTTTAAATTGGCCAAGTAGTTTCGGAGAAGATTTAAAAAAAACGGACGGACGGATGGACGGACGACAGACGACAGACGCCAAGTGATGGCAAAAACTCACCCTGGCTATAGCCAGGTGAGCACAAAATTACAAAATGATTAATACTTGTTGTAGTAAAATGTGCCAAAGGTTTAATTGTAACAATATAAACATAATGCCCTTGGATGAAGGTGAAATGGTAGCTTAACACACGAGGTAAAAATTATCACCCGAGACAACGTCGAGGGTGATAATTTTTCACCGAATGTGTTAATCGAACTAACACCTTCATCCAAGGGCATTTTGATTTTTGTTATACCGAATGCTTAATGTACACAATAAGTTCTCGATGTACGTTATGTTTGAAAATAATAATAATAATAATATGTTTTATTTATGCAACATAAAAAAAAACCAGATAAACAAATAGTCAGAACTGTTTTACTATTGTATCGAATTGTGGCAAAATCGCTTTTAACTGCATTTAAATTTGTGACAAGGTCCTTTTTCATATGGTTAGGTCACTTTTATTTTACCATTTCATTTATAACTAAAACAGCTTTAATTTTTGTTGTCAACAACAAAAATGTCGAGAAAATAAGAATCTGTATACATCGATGACGTCATAAATCGGAGCGGGTGTTAATTTAGACATTAACTCATGTTGCTAACGATTAACATATGTTGCTAAGGATGGGCGTGGCTAATGAGACGATAATGAAAATTAACAAATGTCAGTTATCCAATGAAATAATGTAAGAAATTTGCATAAAGTATAATAAAAGCATTTACATGTAGTTCTGTTTTTCGACATGAAGTCGCCATTAGTGCATGTCTGATCACGATAAATATAATCATAACAAAAGTGAATTTTTTTCTGAGAATTTTTCAGTGTGATGTGTGATGAAACAAAAAAGTGATTTATAATTAGATGATTGGAAAAAGCACATTTTGACTCAACAAAAAGCTTGTTCGGAATAAATAAATTCATAAAAAAGGACAAATCATTAAAAATGATCATTCAATGTTTAACAATTTATCTAAAAATATTTCAGTTAATAGCAATTCTGGGGGGATTTCACCGAGTCTCCGATTAACCTAATACCCTAGACAATCCGGATTATTGATATTTCAGATTAGTACACAAGATATCCAATCAGAAACTATGTATTTCAAAGATGTCAATTTGAGCTGATATTTTTAGTGTACTGAACTTATAATGACTACCTTGTGATATCTGTTGGCACCTACTGCAGTGAGGTATATATTATAAATGATATGTTAAAAACATTGCTGTTTGAAGGTACAACATACGTCTAGTTCTTTTGAAAATTAAGCATTTGCTGACCATAAACGTTGATTATATCAGCGAAAAACAAATTTCAAACATCTTCATACATTCCTTTTAAAGTCGGCAGATAAAAGTAAATGACAGGGTGGATTTAAAAGTGTTACGGTCGTTTCGAATACCATCTTCGCTAGCAAAGGGTTACGATCTGCTCCTCTCCTCTTCACCCTTGGCGGATTGAGCGACAATTTGTGAAACTTCAGTTTCAAATTATCCCCCTTTGAAGTAAGCGTTCCAGTATGATTTATTTTAATAATTAAAGATTATTTATGGCATCTAAAAATACAACAAATCACAATATATTTAACTACAAGGAAATAACCCTTCAAAAGTAACGAAAGATTATAAAATCGTGGAAATTTGGCAAAATAGAAAAATCACTAAACACCATATTTTAAGTTTTTTTTGTTACGATATATACTTAAAATCTCACTACAAGCTTATTGATTGGCTGCAGCGAAGGTTAACTGCAATCAGTCAAAAACGTGGATTTGAGACTACAGAAATCCAGCTTGATCTGCCAAGGGTGAAGATAAGAGGAGCGAATCGTACCCCTTGGCTAGCGAAGATGTTCGAATACAAAATGAAGATTGTCTTCAATCGTTCAATTTCGGAACTCGATTTTTGTGCTACGGGTTTATATTGTCAAAAGGGACAAATATACAGCCAGAGCAACAATCTGTGCCAAAATATCTCCGACATCAGTATTTGCCGGAGCGAAAATATGTTCCCTATCAGTTCACTTTCAATTAGAAATCATATTTTCGTTTCCAATACAAATTGGCATAAATTACTCTGAAAAAACTCAGAATATCAAACTTGAGTTTATGGACAATCGATTTAAAGCTCTGGAGTCCTTATGGTGACTTTAAGATGAAGAACAACAATAAAAGTGCTTCGGTATATATTCTTTTGCCGATGTATTTGTGAGCTAACACTCCTCAATTTAAAAAATAATATTACAACCTCGTTTAAAGTTTTGATTGAAGTTACGGAAAAATTTTTGTTTAAATCTCTTGGTATCAAATATCTAGATTGATCAACCCTTTCATTCCTTGTGACTTTTTCTCAACATTTGAAAAAAAACCTTCATTAGGAATAATCAATAAAAAATAAAGATATTCATGTTAAGTAGTATATATCTGTCTAATTACACCGAATGCCTCCTTTATCAAAATGCACAGATGACTCCGGGACAAGTACAATGACAAACGTCAGAAAAAAAAGAAAGAAAACAAACGAAAAAACCGGGAATTTAGCAAACAGAATGCAGCTTACGTAAGGTGTAATTACGGATTACATGTTCGGTTGACAAAGCTTTCGTGACTTTGAGTAGAAATCATCAACCAATCATTAGCATTTTAATTTTTTAGCTTTAAATATCATATTTTTCCCCTCGGAGAAATGTTAAAATCGTGAGCAAAATTTACGAAAAAAGTAAAAAGTATACTGGTGAAGGCTTATTATACTTTAAATAAATTATTTGGCAAACATTTATAATATGATTTGAATGGTATTTTGTAGCTAGCAAACTGTGTAGTTTAAATATTAATGAACATTACAATAGTTACAGTAACAACTCAAATATGTAAGTTACTAGTATTCCTTTTCTATAAAGATGATTAAGGATATGTTATCCTAAAGATTAATTAACTTAAAAAAGTTAATCAAAATCAGAATACAATTCGAAAGTCTCTCAAGACCCTGTATCGCTCATCTGGACCATGGCCTTCTAATAATTCTAAAAAAATCAGTCTAAGGTTATGATGCCAATGGATTGCACCTTGGATGAGGCATGGACATTATAAACACAATTTTCTGAATGAGCTTTCCATATACTATTGTGACCATTGGTGTTGTGGTTTCTGAGAAGACTTCTGACTGCTTTACTCCCATAGGATCATTATAGTAAACTATGCTCTAGGCTGGCGGTAATTTTGGACTCGGTAAGACCATAATTACAAACGTTGAATCGACTACCCAAGGACAATGATGATCAAGTTTGGTTCTAAATGTTAATGACTCAGTGGTTTCAGAAAAGATAATATTTGAACGCATTTCCAATAGGGTCCTATTCTAAAATATGTTTCCTTTTTTTGGTGAGGCATGAACATAAAAATCACAAAACTTTGAAGTTGACCACACCAGGATTATTATGAGTAAGTGTGCTTTAAATTGGCTTGGTGGTTCCCGATGATCATATCTTCGAACGCATTTCTCTAAGGGTCCATATGTTAAACTATGTTCTCTACTTGCGCCATCTTCGACGAGATACCAAGATGAAAATCACAAAATTTGAAAAGGACCACCAAGGACTAATACAACTGAGTTTGGTATCAATTGGGTCAATTGCTTCATTAAATGCATTTCTCATAGGACCCTTATTGTAAACTGTGTCTAGGTGGGAGCCATGTTGGATGAGATACAAACATAAAGATCACAAACTTAAAAAGGAACCACCAAATTACTATTGTTAGTTTGGTTAAAACTGGCTCAGTGGTTTCATGGGAAAGGATATTGGAATGAAAAGCTAACAACGGACGACGGGATGGCAAAAACTCGCCCAGACATAAACCGGTGAATTAAAAAGGGATATTGCTGTAGATTACTAAATACCGAAATTACTGTGAATTTATTTTCTGCATATGCGCATTTCGACAACTTATGTCTCTTCAGTGCAGATAAAATCTAAACTTTGGAAGACCATTAACTCAAAGCTGTTCAAAAACTGTAGCAGAGGTAATAAGATAAAAAAATGTAAAAAAGATAAAACTTTTCGAGAAAAGTATTTTCACGATTTTAATTATCCAAGAAAATACTCCAATGTACAGAATGATATTTGAACTTTCCCTTACATTGGAAAATTTTTAAGATACTCATTATCTGGCCAATTTTAATCTCCGTTTGGTCTTACCCCGGACTCTTCCAAATGCTATCACTAGAATGATCAGACAATGCTGCAACATTCTAATGAATATAATTCCTTAACAAAGGGGAAATTATATATCTTGCATTATCAAAATGCCCATTATTAACATTTTTAGCATCGAATATTGCCTATACAGCTGCCGAGATCAGCTCCGTATAAGGCTGTTATTGGAATGAATAAATTGTAAATTGACGTCTTGGAACATAAGGGAATTGGTAAAAATGTGCAGTCATTTTGTAGTAAATTATTATCAAATACTTGAAAAGGTTCATTGTTGGCGGTCAAATACTTCTGCGAATTGCTATATCATTTCAAGCAAAAGAATACCACGGAACAGCTTTAAATTCACCTGACCTATTGGCATCACGTTTAGGTGTTGTCAATTAAATTATACATATAATCTGAATTTCCAGGAACAAAATAGGTCATATGTGAAAGAAATGAAAAATTAATGGTCCTTTTTCGAACTTCCTCTTTCTTACATATGTAGTGTTCTTTTCAACATTTTTTTCTTTACTGGCAGCTACAGTTTATAGAATGACATACATAAATGAAAATGGTCTTTAATGTCGCTCATGCTATTTTTAGCCAATTTTCATTTTCTTTTAGAAACAGCGAAGGAAACCGAAAGGGCAAAAGAGATAATTAACGAAGATCGAAGCCCTAAAACAAAATCGAGAAAACAGAAGAACGATTAAGAAATAACTGAACACTGAAAAGAAAACAAACAGAACATTGAAAACTAAAGCACCAACAGCACGAAAAACCAAGAGTGACGTCAGGACACTAGCAGATACGTTATGTAATTGATTGGCCATTTTGATCCTATCACGATCTTGTCACGCTTATCACAATTTGTTAAGTAAGTGACAACCGAACCGTCAGTCTAAAATGAACAATCCAAGGACAATGGCAACGTCGGAAAAACAAAGAAACAAAGACACAACACGAGAACGGCACAGAAAAGAAAATGAAGACACGATCACATACAAAAATGAACAACACGGACCCAACAAGATTGCTACGCGTAGCTATGTCCCCCGCCGCCGCAGAAAAGTCAATAAAGTCCCATTTCTCATGTAAAATTTTGAGAATCAAAATGGCGGCAGGATATGATCAACTGCATTAGGTGGCAAATAGCTAAGCAAAATTTCAGCAAAATCCCTTAATTGGAGTATAACAAGATGTGTCCAGAAAGTCTCACTATGTTGTAGTATGCATTAAGTCGATAAAGTCCAATAACTCCCTTAAAATTTGTCGAATCAAAATGGCGATGTGATATGATCTATTACATATAACGACTAACAATCCTGTATAATTAGAATGAATTCGGACTATCAGTTTCTGAGGAGTTGCGTCCACAAGATTTGCCATTGTATAACAATGTGGAAATAATCAAAGTCCCATAACTCCCACAAAATTTGACGAATTAAAATAGCGATGTGATATGATCTAGTACTAATAGTGACTAACAATCCTGTAAAATTTGAATGAATTCTGAACAGTGGTTCTAAGAATTGCGTCCACAACATTTGCCATTTTATAACAATGTGGAAATAATCAAAGTCCTATAACTCCAACAAAATTTGAAGACTCGAAATGGCGATGCGATATGATCTTGTACTTATGGTGGCTAACAATCCTCTAAAATTTGAATGAATTCTGACCAGCAGTTTCTGAGGAGTTGCGTCCACAAGATTTGCCATTGTATAACAATATGGAAATAATTAAAGTCCCATAACTCCCACAAAATTTGACGAATCAACATGGCGATGCGATATGATCTAGTACTAGTGGTGACTAACAATCCTGTAAAATTTGAATGAATTCTGACCAGCGGTTTCTGAGGAGTTGCGTCCACAAGATTTGCCTTGCATAACAATGTGGAAATAATCAAAGTCCAATAACTCCAACAAAATTTGACGAATCAAAATGGCGGTGCGAAATGATCTAGTACATATAGTGACTAACAATCCTACAAAATCTGAACAAAATCCAATACACGGTTTCCGAGGAGTTGCGTCCACAAGATCTCCATTTGTATAGTATTGCTAAAAATCGTCAAAGTCCCATAACTCCTATAAAAATTTGACGAATCAAAATGGCCGTGCGATATGATCTAGGACATATAGTGACCAACAATCCTACAAAATTTGAACAAAATCCAATACATGGTTTCCGAGGAGTTGCGTCCACAAGATCTCCAGTTGTATAGTATTGCTAAAAATGGTCAAAGTTCCATAACTCCTATAAAAATTGACGAATCAAAGTTGCGGTGCGATATGATCTAGTAAATATAGTGACTAACAATCCTACAAAATTTGAACATAATCCAATACACGGTTTCCGAGGAGTTGCGTCCACAAGAAAGTGTGACAGACAGACGGACGGACGGACACACGGACGCAGACCATTACTTTGTCCCACCGTCGCGGTGCGGCGGGGGACAATAAAAAACCATGGGTGAGATCAGGTGCACCGGTAGAGTTAGCATCTCCTGCTTCTTATAAGACACCCGCCGTGTTGAACATGTCAACCTTGGTAGTAAAGTCAAGAAAGTAAAGACACTGTTAAGACAGTGTTTGATATTTGGTACAATTTCAAGACAATTACTTTCAAGGACGATCAAGGCATGTTAAGTTTATCAAGATCAAACAGGAGAACTGTGATTAGTCTGTCCCTATCAAACGAGACCAAATTGAAATCTTGTTTGATCTTAACAAAAATTAACTTGTCTTGATCGTTCTTGAACGTAATTAACAAGTGGATCTTATTTAATCTTAAATTATCTTAACACGTCTTGATAGTCTTTGACATCAATTATCTTGATAATTAACTTAAAATCTTGCACCATCTTAACAAAATTTTATTGAGTCTGTGAAGATCATGATAAGATCGAAGTGGCCAATCAAGTTCATAACATATCTACTAGTGGGAGCTTTAGAATGGTAATTATATCTTGCCCCGTTTACGACTAAGTGACTGTAGACAAGCGGATTATCGTAACTGCAATTACGACGATCCCAAAATGGCGACGGGAAAACCGGTTCGATTAACATTCCCTTTTTATTCAATTAATACTCAATGACAAACAACTATACTTTGCAATTTGGGAAGGTCTTTTGACTAGTAATAAACTATTAACATGGTTTTAATTAAAATTCATCCGTTTTGGAGAAATCCAAAACAGAAGAAATTGGCAAGATCGACGAAACGCCGATCCTGGATTATCATAACTTCGAAATTTATTTAAAAATGATTATCGTAACTCAAAGAAAATGCATAAGAATTATCGTAACTGTCTTATACATACTGAAAAAAAATATCAGTATAAAAGAACATAACACCACTCATTTAAACTTCCGCCGTCCCCTTATCTCCATCATTAATGATCGGAACCATTTTTAAGTACATTCGTATGTGCTTTGTTGCAATTGTCATTGTCACCTGACTTGCTCCTGTCGGGTGCGTCCCTAGGTGTTGGATAGGGGGATACCCATTCTATGCGGGGCAGTCAGGTCATTATAAGGAAAGCCTGGCCTCAAACCATTGTAGCCAAACTGTATGGGGATGCGCCACGCTCCATGCAGTACAAAGACCACTTCTATATTTTCTAAAGAGAGCAGAGTCACTGGGACTCGTATAGAAGGCTGAATTTCCTGCCCCTACCCATTACTCCCCTTTTCCATTGGCAATTAAAATTCGTTTCCTCGGTTGTCCCTTCCACTTTTGTTTCTTTCTTTTCTTAATGTTTTTTTAATTGATTAACTTGTTCCCCTCCTGATATAGCTGAAATGTTGCTCACTGGACGATAAACTCTTAACTAATCAATCAATCACGACTTGCTTTAATCTGCACTGAAGAGACATAAGTTGTCGAAATGCGCTTATGCAGAGTTTAAATTCAAAGTAACTTCGGTATTTAGTCATTTGCTCTGATAATATTTTGTTATAACAAGAAATTGATAATACAAAATGTAGTGAAATTGTCTTATGTGCTCTATTTTATTGAAATAAAACATATTTTCATTAATTTCATCATTTTAAACACAGTTTAACAATGATATAAGATTTATACAAGTTACAATAGATTTTTGGGCTAATCTTGTACAAATAGTAATTTGTATAAGCCAATTTTGCACAAATTGTAATAATTTGTATAAAATTACAACTGGTACACAACATATAGATAATATTTGTTTAAATGCAACCAGATGATTAGGAGTATTGCGTAGGCTAATATTCACTTTGAGCAGATTCAACTTGAATAAAATTTACATACATATATAATACCATTACTTGAATATTCATGTGAGTAATGGGACGGATGCACAATCGAATGTTGTAACAAATTAATCAAAATTCAACATGAAGGGGTCATGATTGTATTTGGCCTACCAAGATATTCAAGTATTGAATATTTATACTTTGAAACTGGGTGGGAAATACTTTGAAACTGGGCGGGAGCCACTAACAGATCGACGTAAAGGACGAAAAGTTTGCATGTTTCATCGTATTCTTTATGGCAAAGTGCCTCAGTATGCATGTTTCATCGGATTCTTTATGGCAAAGTGCCAAAATACGGGTATTTGAATGATTGTTTAAAACCAGTCGTTGGTACCTCGACGAGATATAATTTGAGAAATGATACTTACTATGTTTATCCACGATCTCGTATTGAAATCTTCGCTAGATCATATTTTTCATCTACTTCACGTATACGGAACGGTTTGAATGAAAGATTTAGCAACAGTCCACCTGAAGAAAATTTTAAAAGGGTCTTGAAAAATCAGAACCCCTTCATTTTATTATGATGGTCCAAGGAAATTACGTCACATGAGTGGGCGAATTTGATCCATAACCAAAGTTGCAATAGTGGTTGGTAAACAGAAGGTAGCATTCATTTTTTTCTAGTTTATCCTCTGTATAACAATCAACATATTAGATAAATAGATGATCTTCCAGGTACTTGAGAGGATGAAATCGCTGTCGTTCTTTTTGGAAAATTTGTACTTGATAATAATTCAAATATCAACATCATTGAAATATGCAACAGTTTATTCGGCAATCGGGACGTTTCAGTCTATACTTGAAACCAAACTTTATGTGTATATCATTTAAAAAATATGTATCTAATTCTTTCTATAAATAACGCATCTTTTGCTAAATGAATCCAATTCATATATATCCACAATAAATAGAAATAAAGGAAACGACAGAAACCACTAGATCTACATCTTCTTAGACTTACAACTCGAATTTGTCGAAAATTGTCATCTCAGTACTAAATTTTACGACAAAAGGGACGATTTAAATTTCAAAATTATAAATATCTCTATCATGGACAGCAATATTCCAGCTTCTCTTGCTCCTGTATGTTTCACAGTTGATTCGTTACGTGGGAGCTAACACGAATTATACAGACCTGAAAATTTAACACACATTCTGGCCTCTCACTGATATTGACGATGTCTACTGAAATTTATGATGATTCTTGATCAAAACCTTCGGGAAGTTAGTAGTTTGATTTTTCTTCCGTAGTGCGACAGTGTTCTACTAGCGGACTAGGTCTTTTAACTAGCCAGCAGATTAGCCACGTGCACCCTTTGACCCATCTGTCAAAATTACGTATTGTCTTTTTCTCTCCTTCCCTTATTGTGGTCAGTAGTCTACCTTTGGGGACCGACAATTTAACCTGGAGGGGGGTATGGTTTTTTTCTGGACAGACATTTTTTGGGCAGAAAGCCTCCTTCAGAAAATTTTTTTCATTATCTTGGCAGCCAAAATATTTTTTTCCCATAAAATCAGGTCTAAAATATTTCTTTTTAGAAAAAAACCTTAGCCCCCCCTTTAAAGTTAAATGGCCGGTCCCTTATTGGGTTTTATTTGTATGTTTATCATACGATAGGAAAACGGAACAGATAACGGTGAGGTACCCATAAACTAATTTAACCATACAACCGTCTTTTGCTCTGCTAGTACCGGTACCAAGTCCAGCTGTCCAGAGTTCTTATCGTTGTTTACGTTTGACTTTTGTCTTATTTTTGTTTTTCCTGTGTTTTCCATGGCAAATTGTAGCATGTAATGTTAATTTTTAGCAATTGAAGATGTTTCCCCCTTTTTTCATTTTTCTTTAGACATAGTTATCTCCATGACCGCCTTATTAATCAGGGCTTCAAAATAATTTTGCTCATACAATCATTAAAAAAAGTTCAATAATAGATATCAGTCCCATGTGGAAAAATTTGAAGTTTCGATTCGAACTCTGATTCATTGATTGATTTATTAGTTAGATTTTGACGTCCAATGACAAATACTTCAGCTACATCAGGACGAGAACAAATTAATCAATTCAAAAAAAAATTGTATGTAAAGAAGAAAGAAATAAAGGTGGAAGAGACAACCGGGGCAACGACTTTTGATTGCCACTGGAAAAGGAGAGAAATGGGTAGGGGCAGGGAATTTAGCCTTCTATCCATCACCCGGAGACACGCCCGGCAGCTCTGTACCCAAAGCCCCTGAAAACCTATTCAGGTGCCTGGAACTCTGATTCAGGATTCTTTTATACTTAGTACTGGGATGATCATTTCTTTTAACTGTCTACGACCCTTCAATAGCAATGCTGTTGAATTGCTACTGGACACTATCGCAATGGAAGGGGAGGTTTGGAGCGCCATGAAACGGATTGAACCCACCATTTCCTTTAAAATGCTTGTACCAAGTCAGGACAATTGCGGTCGATTTATCTTTTTTTATATTTCAGAATATAATTTCACGAACAAACACGTGTATCTTTTAAATCCTGATTCATCCACTGCCTGATTCTTACAGAGAAAAGCACTCAATTCAGTGTTCTATTTTGATACTTCAATAACCGACAAATCTTCGTTTTACACCTAACAACACCAAACAAGCAGGAGACAGTTGCTTGATTTTTTTTTGCGATCGTTGAGCTAAGCCATGGTGCTAAACCATATCGAAAAATAAGTCCAACTATCAAGACAGTTGCGAATTAGTTTTCATTTCACAATAGAAAAAAGCAGAGTTACCATAATCAGTATCCAGAGTTACTATAATCCTTCCTTGGAAAATATTCGAGTTACGACGATCTTACCATTTATTTCTGTTGAGGATTTCTCTAAAAACGGATGAATTTTGAGTAAAACCACGTTAATTCTTTATTACTGGTCAAAAGACCTTCACAATTAGCTAAGAATGGTTGTGTGTCATCAAGCATTAAATAAGTAAAAGTGAATATTAATTTTACCGGTTTTTCCCGTCGGGATCGTCGTAATTGCAGTTACAATATAAATCCGCTTGTCGACAGTGAATCAGTTCAGAAGTTTACATTTAGGAGCCTTCTTGAAAGTAGCACTTGTTGTCTAAGAATTACAATTCCAATTAATTAGAATTATAGAAACTTATTAATATTTCTCTGGTTTACACTGTTGTCAGTCATATTTGGGCAGGAAATCACTAGAAATGGGCTTGTGGAAGTCTGGAAACACTTGCCATGACTCATAAACTACCTTTAAGCAGCTGACCACTAGAAATTTGGTTCATGACATATAATTGTCCCTCAGCAGAAAATCACATGTCAAAAGAGATATCTGCTACCTATAAAAACAGCATTTCAAAATGTTATCCAATGTCACTTAAGGGGGTTCGCTACTACATGTGAAAATAAATAGGATTTCAAATAAATGTGAATTTTTGTTAGAAAATTAAAAAAGAAGTAATTGTAGCGAAAAAAATTGATAGGTTGATGATCTCGTTTTTGAGTTATATGTGACTGAAAATTTGGCGGGAAACTGAACTCCTCGGATTTATCATAGGATTAACATTAGCAAGGTTTGACCATGAATGAATGTGACAGAATAAATAAAAAATAATGAAATTTTGACAGAATGCTCTTTGAGATGTATGAAATCAAATTGTGGGAAAAATTAAGGGGGTCCATGGGCAAAAAATTATAATGCTTTTAAATGGATAAAACCAGAGAATTCCGAAAATCTGACAGAAATCCCAAAGCATGAGGAGCGAACCTCCTTAATTTCACCGTACAATTTGTAAAATGATTGTAGGTTTTGTAATTTCCTATTATCCCTTTTTATTTCATTGGCCCATTCAATTTATAATTCATATTTTTTACATGTATTTAGTGTTTCAATACAAGGATAGCAAAGTGCATATACGGTAAAGTTAATTTATTCCATTTTTTGACATCAAAATCTACTTGCTAGTAACTTGTTGTATCACCTCGCTCTAACATCTTTTCAAACTCGATGATTTTCATAATTCCTTCAATAACGATATTTGCATTCTCCACTTCTGTTTTTCCAATGCGACATGCATTAGATATATCTACCATTCCATCTCTTTCTTTACAAAAAACTCCACCTACACCACGGGCCTGTAGACCCATCTTTTTCATTATTGATCTGAAATCTTTTCTCGATGATAAATAAGGTATTTTCATGTGGCATCCGATTCGGATTCCAGTCCCAATATTTGATGGGCATGTTGAAATAGATCCAAGGCACGTATCAAACATAAATTCATTACCTGTCTTTTTCAATTCTTCTTCTAAGGATTTTGTAAGGTAAACACATCTCGAAAATACTGCTTGCATGTTTTGACCCTTCTCCATTGCAATGACTCGTACATGGTCTTCTTCATTTATCCATACAAATGCATTTGCCTCTCTATTGATGAAAATTCCACGAGCATCTGGCCAATGTCGATAAATACCCGCTGACAGAATCATTCCGTTATCTGGGTTCTGAAAAAGAAATCCAGATTTTCGTAGTGCTAATTCTTCTTCTAGTGGCATTCCGTCAGGTTTAGGAAGATATGATCGAGATCCATTCAAAGGGAAATAATCACCAGCGAAACAACCAGAGTTATGGTTCATTAATGCTTGAACTACAATTTTCTCAACTGACCTTCGTTCCTTGAATGTTATAGCAGCAGGTAATCTAAATTCTTTTATGTTACGGACACACCGCACCCGACATGTGTAGACATACCTCCCAGTTGGGTCTATCGGCTCCTGAATAAGTTTCACAATACTTTTATCGGACTGTAGTATTTTATTAATGATATATCCACCATGGCGCAGGCGGATTATAGGTTCAAATAAATCGCGAAATACTTGATAACTCTCTTCATCGCATGCTACGATTCCACAATTTTCCAAATGTTCATGACCAGGGTTATCAATTCCAGATTTGATGCAGTTCGCTAGACTGATGCCCAATTTGGTTTTCTTCCCTTTTAGTCTTGAATACAATCCAGGATTTGATTGTAAAATGTCTACCATGTAATTGAAATGTTTAGATAAATCTGGTAAGTTATCTGGAGGGTTTTCTGTTGAAAATAAACAATTTTTCTCAGGGCAGATAAATTCTCCATCACCAAGTCCAAGCTGTATCCATAACGGATATGTTAGGGCTGTAGGTGACAAACCATTTGGAGGGTAACTGTTTGGTATTTTAGACATAGTAAGTATCTGAAAATAAAGAAATCATTGATAAAGTAAAAGTTATCCATATTATCATCTGAAAAATATTTGAATAAATATCAAACGCCGTAAATGTATCATACATCAAAAACTTTAATTAAAAATATTTTAATTAAAAACTTGCAACATCTAAATTTTTAGAAAATTTATTCAAAACCTAACGAGTATCTCCCTCATGCATAGGTCTGTCCTTAAATGATTTTGGCTTTATTTTTTTAGATCCTATTGGTAATTTTTTCTTTATCAGCTTTTACACAAATTTCGGTTTATGGATTTTTAATCTGCACTGAGGAGACATACTAGTAAGTTGTCGAAATGCGAATATGCAAAACCTAAATTCACAGTAACTCCAGTATTTTGTTGTTTAAAAAGCACCTTAAGATGATATAATTTTACCATTTGTCCTCGAATGAAATGTATACAATTTTTTTAATGCAAGCAGTGTTCTATTATGATGTAGCATCGATCAACAGTTCGTGTGCAATTATTTGCTTTAACAATGTAGAGAACCAAATGTATTTCACAGATATTACCGGTCTTTTTTGTAATAACTTGTCAATATTTCCTTTTCTCATTCCACTCGTAGAATAAAAAGACACTTCTATTACCCTATAATTTAATTCATTTGCTTGTCATTGCTTTCATTTACTTAACAGAAAGGAATTTGCGTATACGAATGTGTTGCGTGAACTGGACGTTGAAATGCTCTATCACTGGATTAGTGAGGGTTAGAAGTTACGTTGTACTCGAGACTCCCTTGTATCTGACAAGATGTTACTCTATGATCTTTACAAATCAAAGACCATACGGTCAACAATTGTTAATCAGCAAAGATACAAGAAGAAGACATTGGATGTAATTTATTGCTATTCAAACTTATGTTAAAAGGTTTCTGGAGAATTTGTTTTATTTAAACAAAAACATTCAATGTGAACGGGTCAGATAAACAGAGGAGAATATTAAAAATGAATATTCTGAAAACTGAACATTCAAAATAACTATTCTGGGAATCGAATATAAATCGAATATAAGTTGTAGTTTGATTGTTTCCGATTCGATATATCAAAATGTGATCAATGGACGAAACAAAATAAACTGTTATGATGTAAAAAGTGAAAAAATTGAAATTTAGAAAAAAAAAGTTTCATTATTAAAAAATGAAAATAGTGAAAGGTAGAAATGTGAAGGAAAATAACAGCTCCATTAAGAAAAATGAATTTTTTTTTTTGTAAAAAGAACGTGAAAAAGTGAAAATCTGGAAATAATGGGTCTTTCATTGTGAAAAGTGAAAATTGAAATTATATTGAGGAATTAAATTTTGTTAGCATTAAATTTTTTTTGTTGGATATTTTATTATCACATTCTCCATTTAATTAGCAGATGATCCCCGACTAATCAGAATGATGTGTTTCTAATCTCTAATGTGTTAAGTGTCTGTCTACTCTATTGTTCTGACTTGTATTAAGCAAGTTGTTAAGATGGTCAGTAGACAAATTTTAAACACTTTAGAGATTGGAAATGCAGCATTCTGATTGGTCGAGAAGTAAAACATACCTTCTAATCAAGGATAAACCGCCATAAAAGCTTTGGATGATTCGTTATGGTTTCGGATGCTAAACTCTCCTCCCAGCAGAGGCTCCTGGCAATCCAGGTTAGATGTTAAATAAGTTAAAACAGATGTAACAATAATCCAAACAATCAAAATTAAAGTGAAATAAAAATTCTTGTTGGAATATCTTAACAGAATTTAGCTTGTGTTTACTTTGGAAGGTTCCGAAAGAAGTACCCGATAAACAATTTACATTCGTTTGTAAAGTCAAATAAAATGTGTATTAGGTATTACGTATTAATGGTCAACAAAAGTTGTGTAACCGATAGTTGACCGGAATATTGACATTATGACGTACAGTTTAAGGTAAACGTTAAGATATTGAATTAAACCTTTCAAATTAACTATGGATTATTCTTATCATGAGTTATTTACCATAATTACATAACTTGAAACATACGATTTTAAGGTGAGATAACAGTATTCTGAAATTTCAACTACTCAAAAGTAACTTTGACTACAATATTAAAACAAGAGGAATCATTTAAGTAGTGATTAACTCATGTTTTAATTAAACTTTGCGTATATATAACATGATTTAGAAAAATACAGTACTGTCGTTCAAATAATATCAAAATCATTAGCTTGAAAAAAAAATACCTGTAAAGTATTGTATAACATACTTTTGGAAAAATTGACTTTTATATAGCATTTTGATTAGTTTTTAATATCATATAAGATTTTCAGATAATATTAGAGAAGTGAGGTAAAAAATGGGCGTAAGTCTTCAAAAAATGAATACTCAAATTTATCTACATCGTATTCTTAATGACGGAAAATGGCAAAAAAAGAAGATTTTTTGCGATGGGTTTGTCCCTACTTTCAGTCGGCCATATTCATTTTGCAATATAGACAAGCAAAAGCGATTGAACACAAGTTATGACACATATAATTAGTGACGTTCTCTCCCTTAGAGATAAATATATACAGAGAAAAAAATCAAAATTCGAAATGACAACAATTCAAGATCAAATCCATGGACATATCTAAATGAAATAATACAAAAATGAAAATAAAGAAAAAGAAAAAATGGACGGAGACTAGAGTGAGTGATGGAAGTAATATGGAATTTAATTGAAAAGACAATGCACTAATTTTCATTTAAACGCCTGGTTTTCCTAATAAAACAATGCACACAAATGAAAATTTCTGTATTTTTTCCAAGATCAAACTGCAGCCCTCAGTCAAAAACAATTCCATAGTTATTTAATAATTTCGTAAACTATTCAGTTATTCAGCCCTTACTTCATTATACAAAGTAAAAGATTGTATCCTCTACAGGATGGCAACATATACTTGATGGACTGGTTTAAATATTTATTGCGTGAAGATCGGCATTAAATGAGCTACGTATATTTCGTAATCTTGTGTTAATAATATCAATTTCCTGATTTCCATAGTTTCCACCTCATTTGTCTTTTTGTCTCATAGTCTTCGGATCTTGAAAACCCAGTGCTCGGTAATAATGTAATTACCCCTTTATTCTATTACCAAAATTATAAAAAAAGGTGGGGCTTGGTGATCTGAACTCTATTTAATCTCTAAAACATAATATTTCTGGAACTTCTGGTTTCTTGGTCTAATCTATTCGATTCTCTTTAAGTAGAAGGAAAGAATGTTTTTTTTGTCTTTCTAGTCTCGCGTTTGGAATAGTATAATTATAACTATAACGTAAATTATAATCTGTATTTTGACTGACTAAAGGTGGCATAATTTCACAAAGATATTCAGGGGCATTATCATTATATATCAAATAAAATCGATTTTACTCTCTATCTTCTATGATCCATTACTCCTCCAATCCTGTCTCAAAATATATCGATTCCCTTCTGGCTAACAAAGGAAGACCGGTTCCTTTACGACAAGCTTCCATTTGGAGTGTTTAAAATTTGTCAGAAGTAACTGTAAATTTAGTTTCTTCATATGGCCATTTCGGCAACTAATATCGCATCAGTGCAGATAAAATCTAATGATTTGGAAGATCATAAACTCAAAGATGATTAAAAACTGATAGACAGAAAATAAACAATATGATCTAAATGGAACGCCAAAATTAGCTAAGGATGGAGCTTTTCAAGGGCGAGATACTCTCTAGTTTTCAACAAAATTACCAAATTTAGATATTGCAAGTTTCCAAATATACTAGGCTTTCAGGTCAGCACCGAAGTACTAAATACTGGTCTGGTGAATACCGTTTTGGACTAACACTCCACCAGCAGTACTAGTGGCATCGACCCAGTGGTAACAAATAACAAAATATCGAAGTAACTTTAAAATTAAGTTTCTTCATATTGCCATTTCGATAACTAATATCTCATCAGTGCAGATAAAAGCTAATCATTTGGAAGATCATAAACTCAAAGTTGTAAAAAAACTGACAGAGAAAAAAATAAGCAATAAGATCTAAATGGAAAGTCAAAATCGGCTAAAGACAGAGCTTTGCAAGAGCGAGATACTCCTTCATTTTCAACAAAATGTACAAAAAATTAGATATTACAAGTTTCCAAATAAACTCGGCCTTCAGCACCGAAGTACGAACTGCTGAGCTGGTGAATACCCTCAGAGACTAACAGTCCAGCAGAATCCCCATCACCATAACCTGACCATAATTTGAAGCTATACTCCATAATTAGTCGAATAAACGTTAAATATATGGGTGAAAGATAGTTCCTATTTAGTTTATACCTCAATTTTCTTTAGACATCCAATCTCTTACAAACATATTGTACAATTGCTTCAACATGTGTATAAATTTACAATCCGTATCAAAAGTAAAACCAAGATATTCATGATATTTGACAAACTCGATAACTTCATCTTAGAGCTCCTAGAACTTTATTTCAATATAATTGGATACAGGTGCATTTGAGAAAAAAAAATATTGTCTCGGTTTTTTTGGGGTCAAATATTATCAACTATTGTTTGGACCATTCGGAAATAGATTACAAATCAACGTTAATATTCTCTGTAGTATAAGAGCCGAATCTTCAAATGAAAGGGAGGCATCATCGGCAAATTGTCTGGATGTGCTTTCAAAATTGTCCGCTATATCATTTATGTATATTAGAAATAATAGTGGACCCTAAATAGAACCCTGCGAAAATACTGCATTTGTGTGACCTAAAGGTGAGTTCGACTTATTAACAAATACACTTTGTCTTGGATCGGAAAAGCTCCTGCTTTGTCTATTTGACCATTTTACTTTGAATTGATTCTGTTTGGTGATTTTGTTATTACTCCCATTATCATTAACTACCGTGTTTATATTATATGTGACATCAAAGTTCGCCAAAACGAAATTAGCTCTTTTTAGTAGTCTCTCGAAATTCACTAGATTAGAGTTGTTTTTTTTTTGTTTTTTTCGTTTTTTTTTTTTGGTTTTTTTGTTTGTTTTTTTTTAAACCTCAATTTTGTGGTCGAATTTGTCTTGATTTAATTTGGTTGTTTTTACCATTCATCGGTAGATTTTTTTAATAGATTAAAAAGAAAAGTAAAAATAATCAAATTTTATCCAGAACTTGAGCACAATTAGTTACTCTTTAGCGGATCTCATCAAGGTATACATATATACTTATACTTACATAGATACTTATAATTGTCTGTTTTTCCCTGTGTCCATTTCCTTTAGGAATACATTTACCTGCATCGATAATTTGTACAAATTCGAAAGAATAATATTTAAAACTCCTTTTGGCACTGTTGAAGAATTCGTTCTTACTACATCTTCATATGAGAGGAGATTACGGTTTGTCATCGAGAAAAATGAAAAACAAATTTAAAAAAAGGTGGACGTTAGACAAAATAAAAAAAATGAAGGCCTCCGAAGAATTAGTTTGAACATAACTTGATGGGAGTTTACCAAGCAGTTTAATAAATCTGAATAGTTCTGTTTAAATGTTTTACCTTTTAATAATGGGGCTTTGATCCCAGTCACTTGCTGGGAGTGTCATTTTCTGGCAATGAATGCCAAATATGACGCTACCTAAAACAATCCTCTCAACTAATCATTACTGCATAACCTCTTCTTCTAGGTCAACTGCCCATATCCCTTCTCGGGTATGTTTATTTGCTTATTCTCGTCTTAAAAAGCTTAGTATGTTTCGATTCAAAGTCTTCCTAACTGTTAATTTTATCTGTACTGAAGAGACGTAAATGTTCAAACCAAATTTTACACAAACTGGTCGATGCCTTTACTGGTGAACTGCTCGGGAGGGATTTAACAGACTGTAGTTATCCTTGCCCAAAACAAGTTATTCATAATATAACATTTGCCAAATGAGTATCTCCCTCCCCAAAGCTCCATTGTAAGCGGATTTCAGTTCTACTTTCCAGTACTGTGGCTAATTGTTTTCTTTAAGATCTTCTATGTATTTATTTTTACCTTCAGTCCTCAATATAATTGACTACATATGCATTTCTTTAAGTAATGATTAATTTCCTTCATTGTTCTATTTTACAATATGCATTTCTTTAATGATTAATTTCTTTCATGTACTATTTTACTGTCTAAAGTTATAAACAATTTTTTTTCACTCGATGCTCTTATGGAAAAAATATAGCAGAGACGGAAAATGAATAGAAATAAATATATATATGAAATAACCACATTTAAAACAAAACAAATAAAATAAAGATAGTAAGGAAAACGACTAGTAAATAAAAAGACAAGCATTCAAAATTAAGCTAAACAATATAAATATATATAAATAAATGAGAACAAGACCAATTACATGTCTGGACCTGCGTCACCGTCACTCATGTTGAACTAAGAAAAGAGTTTTTTTCACATCACAGAATAACTAAATACCGAAGTTACTGTGAATTTACTTTCTGCATATGCGCATTTCGACAACTTATGTCTCTTCAGTGCAGATAAAATCTAAAAGTTTGGAAGACCATAAACTCAAAGATGTTTAAAAACTGATAGAGAACAAATAACCAATATGATCCAAATGTAAAGCCAAAATCAAGTAAGGACAGAGCTTTGCATGAGGGAGATACTCCTTAGTTTTCATTAAAATTTACAACATTTAGCTATTGTATGGTTCCAAGAATAATCGGCTTTCGGGTCAGCACCGAAGTACTGACTACTGGGCTGGTGAATACCCTCGGGGACTAACAGTCCACCAGCAGTGGCATCGACCCAGTGGTAACAAATAACTAAATACCGAAGTTACTGTGAATTTACTTTCTGCATATGCGCATTTCGACAACTNAAAAAAAAAAAAAAAAAATGCTCTATGCTAGATGAACGTTAGACAAAGAAAAAAATGATGGCATCCAAGGAATTAGTTTGAACATAACTTGATGGGAGTATAGTTATGTTTAAATGTTTTACCTGTTAATAATGGGACTTTGATCCCAGTCACTTGCTGAGAGTGTCATTTTCTGGCAATGAATGCCAAATATGACGCTACCTAAAACAATCCTCTCAACTTATTATTACCGCATAACCTCTTTTTCTAGGTCAACTGCCCATATCTTTTCTCGGGTATGTTTATTTGCTTATTCTCGTCTTAAAAAGCTTAGTATGTTTCGATTCAAAGTCTTCCGAACTGTTAATTTTATCTGTACTGAAGAGACGTGAAAGTTCAAACCAAATTTTACACAAACTGGTCGATGCCTTTACTGGTGAACTGCTCGGGAGGGATTTAACACACTGTAGTTATATCCTTGCCAAAAACAAGTTATTCATAATATAACATTTGCTAAATGAGTATCTCCCTCCCCAAAGCTCCGTTGTAAGCGGGTTTCAGTTCTACTTTCCAGTACTGTGGCTAATTGTTTTCTTTAAGATCTTCTATGTATTTAATTTTACCTTTAGTCCTCAATATAATTGACTACATATGCATTTCTTTAAGTAATGATTATTTTCCTTCATTGTACTATTTTACAATATGCATTTCTTTAATTTCTTTAATGATAAATTTCTTTCACGTACTATTTTACTGTCTAAAGTTATAAACAATTTTTTTCACTCGATGCTCTTATGGAAAAAATATAGCAGAGACGGAAAATGAATAGAAATAAATATATATAAGAAATAACCACATTAAAAACAAAACAAATAAAAAAAAAGATAGTAAGGAAAACGACTTGTAAATAAAAAGACAAGCAATCAAAATTTAGCTAAACAATATATATATAAATAAATGAGAACAAGACCAATTACATGTCTGGACCTGCGTCACCGTCACTCTTGTTGAACTAAGAAAAGAGTTTTTTTTTTCACATAACAGAATGTCATGTATTGATATTACTGATTATTCGGATATCGTTTGGTTTTATGCATTTAAACATATTTTGAAATTATGGATTTCCTTTGTTTGGGTTCTAGTGCTGCTGATGAGGAATAAATTTCCGAAATGGCCATACAGCTCATCCTATTACTGTAATATACCAAAAAAAAAGAATAATGGACAAAAAAAAACAGAAGAAGAAAAAACAAAACTTAATGTACAAAGTTGAACAAAGCATAAAATGAATATAGATTACATCACTTCAGCAAAGGTAAAAACAATACGTGATTTTCAAATAAACACATACTTTGAATCTTTATGAGAAAATATGTGAAAGCAGTGTAAAAATTCAAGAATAGCTGCCAATGATCAGTGCGTTCAAAACTATGCAACTTCTCTGGACAAAAACTGAGTACCATCGTGAATATGTTAAAATAAAGTACCAAGTTCAATAATGGATAAATTTGACATTTTTTTAATCAAAACTGGCATAAAGGGGAGGTTCACATCATCAATGTGTTCAAACAACTTTCAGAGGTATTTAGTCAAAGATGTGAATGTTTCACATTACGCAAATTAGGCACTGTAATGTTAAAATATGCTGCAAAAAATGACTAAGTTCAACAATGCAAAAATTCGACTTTTTTCATTCAAATCTTCCAAAACGGGGAGGTGCACATCTTCCATATGTTCAGAACAGCTATGCAAAGTTTCAAAAGCATCAGGTATAAGGAGTCAGAGTTCCCGGTTACACAAACTCGGTAATGTAATTTTAAAATTTGATTGAAAAATTACTAAGTTCAACATTGTATAAATTCGACAATTTTTTTTTTTTCAAATCTCCCCAAAAGGGAAGGTGCACATCTTCAATGTGTCTAGAACAGCTGTGAAAGGTTTCGAAAGCATCAGATATAAAGTGTCAGAGTTTCAGATTACACAAACACAGTACCGTAATCTTAAAATTTGATGAAAAAATGACTAAGTTCAACAATGGATAAATTTTTCAATTTTTATTCAAATCTTACCAAAAGGGGAGGTGCACATTTTCAATGTGTCAAAACCAACTATGCAAAGTTTCAGAAGTATCGGGTTAAAGGTGTCTGAGTTTCAGATTACACAAACTTGGTACCCTAAAGCGTGACGGACGGACGGACTGAGTCGAGCGGCTCCTATCCTGCTCTAACCTTGGTGACGCAGGTAAAAATATGAATACTTGTAAGAAAAATTAGAAAAAAACAAATAGAAAAGAAAATAAAATAATAAAAAAAAATGAAAATAATAATAAAACAGAAATTAAAAACAAAAAACATAATGAAAACCAGAATTAAACAAAAGCACAAAAAGACGACGGATAAAAGATAATAACGATAAAAAAGGAGAAGACGAAATATATAGATTGCTTTTCAAATTTTGAAACGCGAGGCTTACCGAGCGTTTAAGTCTTTAAAAATTTAACTATAGAGAGTGTAGAAATGTCATCTTAGGTACCCTAGCAGAAAAAAAAAGTTCGAATCAAAAGAACATGGTTGTACAAAAATATAAGTATCTGTTTCAATAATGAGAAACTAACTTTTGATCTCAAAAATATTTAGGTTAAAGAAAATTTAAGATCATCAGTTAATTAAATTCTGTCCTGTGTTAAAATAATTTGGAGTTGCTGCGCTTTGACCGCTTATTAAAAGAAAATGCATGCACACAAGAACACCTACGTGCATTCATGAATTAATTTGAAACTTTACGATCAGAAGATATTAGTTGCATTTAAAAAATGACATGTAACGTGCTTCTTCATGTGCCATGTGCTTATGATTTATTTTTGAAATGAAAAATGACAATTCATTAAAATTTGCGAGAAGGCCTATGATGAGCATTTCTTTTGACATTCAAGACACTTTAATTCTTGTACATTGCAAATGCTTTGGACTATTCCACCTCTATTTTGTCTTGCTTTTAATTCTCTGGATTTCGAAGCACTTTAAGCTGATAATTTACCTCAAATTATTTACGTACCACGAATTATCTCGAATTAATTACGTCTTTATCTTTAATTTTTATGCATATTTATTTATATGTCGTATACTTAACTTTGACCTTCTAGTATGTTTCACTTAAATATTAGACGAAGTTTAAGAAATGTTTCATGCTGAAAAAATTCCCCATTCCAAGGATAAAACCTAAGCTACCTTTCTGTAATATCAAGGTGATCAAACGACATAGATAAAACTTCGCGGCTACGATAGTACTTGACGAATATGTGTAATAGAATATAATGAAAGTGACAACAGATCGATAACTAAGGTATTTTGAAAATACAATCTAATCGGCATTTATAAAATAAAAGTAAACAAATATCTGATACAAGATCATTAAAAATAAAAACTTTTCCGTATGTAGAACAAAAATAAATTTATTAACTAATTGATGTATGAAGCCTTAATAAAGTGCTGAATATACATTAGTAGTAGATTCTATTGTAATGGCGGGATGTCGGTATTTATTTTCATCGCATATAAATTTGATTTTTTTATTTCGCTGGTCTTTAGGATTGTTAAAGTATATTTCAGAGTAATAAATTGAATAAAAGTGTTTCGTAAGAAAATGGGTGGTTAAAATGCCTTAGCACTGCGCGCTCAGGCATCTTGACCATAACGAATCACTTTAATTCAATCAATTACTCTGAAACATACTTTTAGCTATTACTTAAAAGTTTTTTGTTCAAGTACCTATATTTCTCACCAGATACGATTGTGGAATCTGTTTCTCTAATGATTTCAAGAAGATTTTTTTTTACAAAAACAGGTGCGACGCGCATTTTCTGCTGATAAATAAATATGGTCTTTGTACGTGCTTCATCAGTCATGGCTGCCCTTTTTGATGGCGTCAAAACGGTAAAGTAGGACAACAGCAAGCATATTTGAAATAAATGAATTACATACAACCAATGACCGAGAGCAACTCTCTTTCTAGAGAGGAGAAATGAAATAAAACGGACAACATAAAACATCTACAATGGCTGTAAATTAAAATCACATGTCATAATCTGCCATGGGCCTACACAGAAAAAACAAAAAGAAGACAAAAGACAAACGTAAACAACGATTGGAACTCGGCACAGTAGGACTTTGAACCGGGACTAGCAAAAGCCAGCGGTGGGGTTAAACCGGTTTATGGATACCCAAACCTCCCCTTTATCTGTCCCGTTTCCCTATAGTATAATAAACATACTATAGAAGCATAGATTCTACAACTGCATTGTGTAAAACATATAGAATCCGCAACTGTATCGAAGGAGAAACCACATTTCTATGCAAGTTAAATTGTCAATTTTAAATGCCAGGCTTGCCGAGCGCTTATAATAGTAAAAAAATAACTATAGAGACTGTAGAAATGTCATTTCACATTAGATATGATTGCGGAATATTTTCTTAAATGATTTTCTTAAATGATTCTAAGGTTTTCTTCGT
>MJUU01031009.1:0-19396 GCA_002080025.1 Modiolus philippinarum
CAACAGGGCCCTGTAGTTGAGACAGAAGTAGACAGAGATGAAGAAGATAATAGGAAACCAGCACGTCGTAGAGTACAACCATCTTGGATGAGAAGTGGAGATTATATTATGCTACAGCAACCAGACTGGATGCGCAAAGCAGAATATCTCAAAGGTCTCGCCTTATCTGGAATGTTTCCTTCAACCGAAGAAGAAATAGGGAAAGCACTGCTGAAGATAGTTACAGAAAATATGTAAACAAAACCATGTCCAGATTGTTGTTTAATCTACTGTCATAACTCTTTCTATTGTAGTAAATGGTGGGGACACCATTTTTGCAAGTCGGGGGAGGATGTGACAGGGTGGATTTCTACTGATTTTTAATTTCTACAGTTGTTTATTATTACTTTGAATATATGAAATAAAGATATACTTATTCAAACAACTGTTTCTGTATATTTATTAATATTTTTAATTACGTTTTCATGGGATCACTTTATTGATCTTTGTGAAATAGACTATAGTTATTTTTCATACTTGCATACCTTATTTGACATGCTTGGCATGTCACATGTTCTTTAGGAATTTATTTGTTTGGTTGGTTGTAAATATGAATTCTATTGGTTTAACCTTTCCTTTCTTTCTGAATTCATTCGTTTTGATTGGATCTTACCTTTTTGGTGCAAAATTCAAACAGGTTGAGGACTTTGTGATGGTCAGATGTGTCTTTCTCCATTCTTCACAAATTTTGTATATTTTGATGTCCATGATGATACCTTTGAAAGTTTGATTATATGGAATCCATTTATGGTACCTTTATTGATTGAAATTAAGGTAATTATCCATTTTCTGTTATTTTATTGGTATTTTTGTGATTTTGGAAACTTAGACCTTGACGTCTCTATATTTTTACAGATGCATGAGTGCTCGAGTGAATGAATGAATGTTAGTTTTATTTTATCAATTTAATGACTAAACTATTTAAATCAGTCATTATTAGTAATCACTGCCTATGGATAATTTAGATATGATACCTTTTTGTTTTTAATTTAACGTATTAGGCACCCGTGTACAGAGTAGAAGTTATGTTGATACATATAATACGGTCAATGTGCTATTTTTCATTATACTGAGTTTAAAGAACTTAAAACAAGACATTATGTTTTGAATGATTTTTATTACTAAATGAATTATCTAAAAGTACTGTGCATTTTGAATTTAGTCGAATAGCAGAATGTTATTATTCATTGATATACAAAGTAGTGAGAATCCCCTTACTTATGTATTTTTCAGACCTGTTATGATGTGTAATGATGTATGATTGTACGAACCATGAGAGCTATTTTGCCACCTTTATTTTTATGGTGAAACCTTATCCCACAGACAGGTAATTGAATGTTTTATGTTTATGTCATGTCATGTTTGTAAATATGTTTGTAAATGTTATACTTTGTCCCGATGTGGTTAAAGTTTGTATTTTTGTGTTACTTTCGTCACGATAGTGCGATGTCGCGCACATGTACTATAGTAAGAAAACTGATTGCTATCCTTCATCTTGATATAATATATACATGTTGACAGCGGTAACGAATATGGAATGTAAATGTACAGGAAATCATCCATGCAACTTTATTTACTTTATTGATAATTCACATTTCACATTTTAATTTCAACGAATTCAGCATTTAATTATCTTCAATTTATGTATTTTTACCATTAGAGAAAGCTATTTTCAATAATACACGGGATCGCTCATTCACGTACTTATTGTGTATTGATTTTATTGATTCGAATGTGTATTGTTTGAATGTCAATTTCATTATGTCGTGTCTATAGTCTGTTTTATATACTTACCTGTTTAATATTGTTATTACAGGGTTATTTTTGTTGTATATCATAATAAAGTATGGAAATGGAAATCTTTTGGTATTTGTGCCCTGAGCAGCCCGGTTTCATCTTATAAATTAAACACCAAAGTAACTGTAAAGGTAGTTTATGTAGATGGTCATTTCGATAGCTTATTCTTTTCAACGCAGATCCAATCTTAATTCTTGAAAGACAACAAACTGAAAGATACTAAAAATCATTACAATAATATTTTAAGTATTAACTGTACTATTAAAACATTGTTTTTATGATATTCTACAGTTTACTTAAAAGCTGGCTGACAAATTGTCTATTGCAAATGAACCCACATGTGTCGACTTTGCTTCGGCAAACGACACTTACAATATCAGATTTACGCTCAACTGACCTAGTTAACGGTCTGAGTATCAGGGGCCTTTCGATTAACTGACAGAGTTTTCAATAATTCACGATTATCTTCATAAATATAAATCAGTGCATTGTGTTGTTAGGGTAGTGTGTGTTATTTATTCATATTCATTATCAGATGATAATAAATGTGTGTTCCTTCTGGTATTTTTCTTATAAAACACTAAAACCTGAAGTTTGTTTACATCTGTAAAGGTCAAAATATAGTGGTGAGTAACACGCCTTTTTAAAATGTGTTTAAATGGTGCAATGTTCACAAAAAATGTTATCACAACACTATTCAAACATTATTTCTACACTGGTAGACACACACATTAGTTTCATAGGAATTGAATGCATTATGAAAAGAAAAAAAAAATATGAAATTTATGTTGATATTACGATAAATTCTGATTAACTGACTGTAACGTACTCCAATCAACGGACCCATCACCGTTGTAACCACATATAAAATAAAATAAACGGACAATTCACCCGATTAACCGAATGACCAGTGTGCAATAAAAACTTCTTAAATTCCAAGTCAAATACATTTGTATTTATTAAAAAGGTCGTTCCCTTCAGTTTCCTGATACACAGGCGGATGAATACCGAAGCTAACACACAACAATCTATACATATACTATAATTCCAATTGCTATTGCAACGTCCAATTTCATTGGTCAACGAGATCAACAACAGAGAAGTTATTCTTTCGATAAACGCTTCTTGTCCATTAATACGCTCCGAGGAAGATAGTGCAGTATATGGTGACGTCAAATTCGGTGGTATCATTGTTTTAAAATCAAAGGATTAGAATCATAAGGGATAAAGGTAATTTGGAGGTGTTAATAGATGTGTCAACTTGGCCTTTCCCTCACAAATTTAACTTTATAAAGTCCCCCAGTTTGTGAGAGAGTCGACCGCGTTTACACATCGATAAACTCCTCCAAAATGACCTTTATTCCTGCAGTATTTACAAAAAATATGTATCAATTTAAATAAATGCAGTGAGCGCGCTGACATACCCCATGCTCTGGTTAAGCCTGCATTAATGAGTTCTGAAAAAAACCTGTCAAGATAACCAAAATCATGCAAATTATATACGCACTTATAATAGTCGGACTGACAGACTGTTAAAAGTTTATATACCCTCCAAGACTTATTGCGTTGAGTAAAATTAACAACTGATTAATTTCGGTATTCTACTGCCGTTGTTTCATTTAGGACGAATTAGCGAGTGAATCCAGGAATGTCATTTCGTTGTATATTTAAGACTTGTAAATTAAGAGTAAAATTTGTTGCTTTTCTATGTCCGCACAGGTGACGAAGTGCATTACTCGTACACACTCCTATTTTTTCACCTGTCATACATTTGAAGTCTCTGTGAAAAACTGTTGAATTTACTATGTCCAATATTTATTACAAGAAATTATTAACTACAAATGTATTAATGAATATTGATTTAAATTCATGATTAAGAAATAATTCATGACAGATATATGTATAAGGTTATTGCCATTTAATCGTAGGCTGGGCCTTTATATTCAAATTTAACCCAGAGCATTAGGGAGGGGTTTAATTTACGAATATGAAGGCCTATGACAATAACGATATATATACTTGCAATCAATTATTTCGATTCTCATATGAAAGGAAATGGAATTTTCCATTCCGAATCGACCGAAGAGAATTCGGATTTCCATCTCTATTGCTGTCAGTGTCAATGGCGTCACAATAAACAATAAAACGTTTTCAAACCGATGCAAGTCCGAATTACTCATGTTTAAATTTCATGGTTTAGTTAAAGTGTTGTGTTTTTCCTGTAATTTCTTGCTAGATTGGTTTGTTGGAGAATTCTACATTGGTGGCCATGATTTTCGTTTAGTATATATTTTACCTAAAATGTAGTGCAGTGGAGTGAAGGGTAAAATAAAGGAAAATATGGTGTTCAAGACAACAGCCATTGCACAAGATTTACTGACGTTTTTGTGCATAAAATATAATATGATGTCGTCTATTTCAGTGCTTAGACTATTGTGATGTCGCTCATTATGTTATTGGTGATTTTCACATAGCTACTCGTGATTGTTTCAATTGTTTCCATTTCATAATGTCAATTATTATTTAGAATGGCTTTCTTGTTGTATCTTATCTTCTCAAAGTCGCACGATCACCTCCACGATAGTACTCGTCTACAATGGTGAGAACTGGATAACTGCACCATTCACAATGAAGGTTAGTCTTGGTGTCTTGGGACCAAGACATGCAGGCTAAACACAGCGCAGAACATGGAGTTCTTCATAGTTCTTCTACAATTTAAATTTCGACCCACCAAGGAATTCGACTGTCAAATCACAAGAAAGCAAATACCAGAGAAGAGCAACAACTTTAGCATATTTTATTGGCGGGGCGTCCCTCAAAGCTTAAAACAGCCAAGACGGATAGCAAGGTATTCGAGGCTCCAAACCACCGACCGACGATATCCTTTGTGACAAAGCGTAGCACATGGATATTTTTGTCTGACAATCCGATGTCTGAGAAAAACTTTTCTTTGTTCACATAAACTCCGTCAGCAATTGAACTGGGCAAGTGTCTTCTGCTATGCAGCCATCAACGGCCATTTAAAAGATGATGTCTATGGGTTTTACAAAGTTCAAGTTTGATCAATGGTCTTCAAAATATTTCATTTGATCTGCACTTAAGAGACATACGATGTCGTTATTCCAATATGCAAAAACTAAATTTACATTAATTTCAGAATTTTAATATTCAGGAGGGTAGCGATGGGTGTATCTTTATGACGGTTAACGGTAAAAATTTTGGAAAAGTGACAATAACGGTAATTGTTTTTACCTTCACGATATATTTGCCAGATATTTCTACAAAAATAGTTTTTGATGATTAACGATAATGATACAAAATTCAAGTAATTTCACGAATCATGCTAATATATTTCTGAAGATGAACGGTTAATTTTGAACCATTTGTCGTTAGCGAAAGCTGAGAAGAGGCGTTTGACGGTTAACGATAAAGGACAACCATACCCGCAGTCAGTTGTGAGGTGGCCAACTAACTCGTAGAAGTATCGAATGTGAGCGATTTTCCCAATATTCCAGGAGAAAAACATGAAACATCTGTTATTTTGTCATTTTTGTATCCACATTACCGTCATACGAGTACAAAATTACAAACGAGAGGAAAATTTACGGAAACTAGTTACTGGTAACTATAGCAGAGCCACTATTTTTTTTAACAGCAACACGTCATAAAAATTCCAAGGAACGGGACAAAAAGTGTAAACAATGGGGAGATGTTTCAACATTTAAAATACTATTGTGAGTGGCAAACATTGTTAACTGCAGTCATGGAAAAACTACTGTTATCTATTTCCCCTAAACATGATTTATGTTATGTTATAAAGTGCGATAGAAATCGACGCAAAACCCTATTAAGTACAGTAAAACTAGGGAATAATTAGGTATTTATTTTGCTATAGAATTGTTACATACTGTCTGTAGATGCACAGCAAGCTTGAAGCAGTTTGATTCTGGTTCAAACTTTGGTATATGTTCTGAAAATGTCAAAAATGTTGTTTTTGGATATTTTAGCACATAATGCTATAATCAATTAATTGTTACCAAATTTGGTATCTATCCCGAAATTGTCAAAGCCCAGTAACTGTTTTCTTTTTATATTCTGCATTGAAACAAGTTACTCTTGTGGCTGTATCATCTTAAATTATCATACTGTTTTAACACTACATACCATTTAAGTAGCTAGTTTAGACAGTTTAGATTGTCAATTTGCATTCCGTTAGTTGTATTACGAAGCCTAAGGATTCGTGTTGACGAAGCTGATGTAACCACACAACCGCAGATCAGCTCACGTCACTGATTCTAAATACACAGCTACGGTATGTGATGCATAATTTTGTGTTGATAAGTGGATATCAAGATTTTGGTGCTTTCTACTATATTGGTTTGCTAAAAATTAGTAACTATCACGATCTCGATGATTGTTGTATCAGGGGATGAGTTGGTGTCAAAATTTTATTTCTTTTGATACCTTTTTTTTTGTCACAAGATTAGTGAGGTACTTTTTTATATTTTTTGTCTAAAAGATAATTGACTCTAACGATCTCTGTGCTTTGTACATTTTGTGTCTAATGATACGTTAATGTTAAGATTTCGGTTCACTGATACATTTTGTGTGCTTTAATGATCAGCGACTGACACGATATCGGTAACTGTGATACATTATGTGTCGCATGACGAGTAAATGTCTTAGAGCTTTTCATATATTTTTTATCTTAAAGATAATTGACTATCACGATCTCGGTGCTTTTGGAAGATTTTGTGTCTCAAGATGAATAAGTGTCAAAATATCGGCACTTTGTGTCAAAATGTTCAGCAACCATACTTCAAGCTAAAACGAACAGGGTAAAAATCATATTGATGTGTCGTAGATCAGATTATAGAAAAGCAAATATGGACAAAATGTCTGGAGTGGATTTTTTACCGTTTCAAACTGTACAAAGGGCACCTACATTACGAAAAAATGGTAAGATTTTCTGGGGAAGAAAATATTAATCCAAAGAGAACCACTGCATTTCATATATGGTAAACCTACGAAAGATAATATTAATCATACATTTGTTCCCTACAATAATTATAAAAGGGCAGGAAATGAAAGGCCGAGTAACAGTATAGAGAAATAGAAGATGTGAGGTCTACAAGGAAACCAGTGCCAGGGGTAATTGACGAGCACATCATTTAAACTAATTTACACTTTGTTCCATGGTTTGTTAATGGTAAGAATTTGATTCAAGCTTTATTGTAGACCTCAAAATACCGAAATGTCCTTTCTGTGGTAAAAATATGGGCCGGTTACAGGCCTACCCTACAAACACGAACAAAGATATTCGTAGGGTCGTAATCGTCTAGTATATACGACAATAGCAGAACAAATGCAATATTTTTTTCGTTATTTTATTTAACATGATGTCACTGTATTATATGCAATGCTTGTCGTTATGGTTGGAACAGTAGTATATGGGCACGAACAAATTATGATTTGTGGAGGTGGTGCCGGAAGTGACGTAGACCGGAAAGGACGTCACTGGAAGTCACGTGACCGGAAGCGGAAGTCACCTGACCGGATTTAGAAGTGTTTTTACTGCGTATGCGCCACCGGAAGTAGGTGTATATCTACTGTAAGAAGCCATGTTGACCGGAAATGACGTGTTGGAACAACACTTGACTCCGCATAACCTTATTACATGACGCATGCGCGACCGGAAGTGGACGTAGCCCCATATGTAAACCGGAAGTAGGTGTGTTTCTACTGTAAGTAGACATATTGATAGGAAATGACGTGTTGAAAGAGTGCAAGACCCCGCAGGGGTGTCGTGTGACCTTACTACAGAATACATGCGCGACCGGAAGTGGCGTAGCCCAAATGAACACCGGAAGTCGGAAATTTTCTAAGTTCTAGGTATTTTCCCTAGTCGAAACGACTCGGGCGTGGTCGTTCGGATGATTTCGGAAGTTTTCTGGCATTTTCAGGATGTGTTCTATCACGTCCGCGTTCGTCAAGGGTAGTAATTTTGTGGTTGTTGATCTGTGGGTGTCTTCTTTCACGTCCGCGTTCATCGCGGTCATTGAAAGGGTTGTGAAGCACGTTGTTGGTTGCTAGGTGTCTTATATCAGGTTCGCGTTCTTTAAAGGAGATAAATCTTGCTAGTATTTTTTCCTGTACCTTTTTAAGTTATTGATTTTGTACGAGACTTAGGCGACGTGTTTTATGATACTACTCACGACTGCTCACATGACTCACGAGTTTGTTCACACGACTCATGAGTCGCTCACGAGTACGTTTTTTGGCAGTGCTCGCGTGCTCATTTCACTATATTGCTGCTGCGCTAGGGGAATGGGGCTGCTGCTGCTGCTGCTGCTTCTAGATAAAAAAAAAGAAAAAAAAATCATGTGAATTTCGAGTGAATCCAGCCATTAGCTACTGAATCCAGGAAGGGTCACTCTACGTTTCGCCAGACTTGTGACTGGCTATCCAAAGGATAGGCAGCATTCCCTCTTCCTCCCAATCCCAACTGCCTTTGCTTTTTTGCTTTACGTGGTTTCGTTGTCTTCGGTCGGTGGTGGGCCATATGAATCCAATACTTCATCAAAGAGATATCTCCTCTTATCTAAAGCATAATTCCAAGCTTCTCTTGTGTCATAGTCTTCTTCTTCTTTCAAGCGTTGAACCGTCTTCTTGATTTTTCTATGCACTGGGTCTTTCCGCATATTTGCATTCCAGAATATGCCCTGTAGATAAACGTCCCTCATCTTGTCTTTGTAGTCCTCGTACATGTCTTCAAATGCAAGCTGGCGTGCCTTGCCTTCTTCATATTCATTTTCAATGTATTCTTCAACCCTTTGTTGGTATTCGGACTGATAACACTTCCTGGCTTTGATTACTACTATATCCCCTGGTGATGCCCAACGTGTGTCTCTTCTGTTAGATTTTTCATCCGTAGCATACTCTGATTCTTCAGTAGCATTGCTTTCCTCGGATATGCCAGACTCCGTTTCTGTATCTTGCTGTCTGTCCATATCTTGCTTTATATTATGAACCAATTGTTTGTGACGTCGAAGATTGAACTGTGGGTTGGAATGATAATTACAGCTATCGAAATGGTACATTCCAGAGGTCTTCACCCCTCGTGATTCGTTGAACGGATGGGTTAAAATATAATAAGCGAAGCTTTAAATACAGCTAACAAGACTCACGAGTCGTTTACTAGTATGGTTTTGGCTGTGCTCGCGTGCTCATTTCACTATATTGCTGCTGCTGCTGCTGTATCAATCCGATAACTGCCAAGTCACAGCTTTTCAACCTTTCCTTTCAATATTTTTTATTTAAAAAGCTTTATTTATTCTAAGTATGTGATAAACAAAAATTTCGAATTTTTCAAGCCTATTTTTGGTCAAAAATCATTTATCTCCCTCTCACATTGCTATTACTTAACGACTTGGCTGTACAGATCTCATTGGTAATTTGTTCTCTATCACCTTTTAGACATATTGCGTTAAATGGATTTCCAAATCTTTCGATTTCATTTGCATAGAAGAGACATAAATTGTCGACATGCGCATATGCAGAAGTAACTTCGGTATTTTGTATTTAACCGTCTATTTTATTTTTATAATATTTTATAATACGACTTAAAAACATTTAACAGTAATGTCATACAAATAAAATTATGCTTTCATGTATTTTGATTGATTGATATATTAGTTTAATGCCCAGTGAACAATGCAAGCCGTCAAAATTCAGTATGGACAATGCACGGACGAGTTAACTGACCTGCGCAAACATGATCTTGGAAATTCCCACTTCAAGCAAACATCGTACGTCACGATTTAAATAACTACTCAGAAACGTCACAATCTAATCAAATCATGTTAAACACTTAGGAAACGTGTACTAAAGTAAACAAACAAATACATTTGTTTTGTCGGATGTAGTTGATAGCAGCGAAATTATTGAATAATAAAGCACAGTACTCCCTTATGAGGAGTTGATGGCATGAGTATACATGATACAAATCGTTTCCTTTAATTGTAATTAAAAAACGGGTATCCCAACGTCATATTAATAATATTAGTTTTTGGGTTACTTACTTTGTTTGATTTTAGGTTTTATTAATTTTGTTAAATTTGTATTTGGCGAAGGATGTTTTTTTTTAATTTTGCATATATCTGAGAAGACGTGAATTAGGACTAGGCCGAATTCTTCTGCCTCTATGGTAAAATAATAACCTATTTATCGTTTATCTTTTCTATTTGGACTTTTGTGTTTTAATTCTTTCTATGCCCTGGACTTGGCAAAGAAAAATAAAGAAATAAAAATAAAAGTCCAAAATAGAAAAAATAAAAGATAAATAGGTAATAATTCTACTATCGAGGCAGAAGAATTCGGCCGAGGCCAGGGACTATGCATTGTATTCTATCCCTGTTGCGGCATATAATTTAGACCCTTTAATTTTCATGGGGATGCTTGGGCGATTTTGCCCAGAAAATGTATTCATTTTCATGAAAATCTCGAATAAATTATTTATTTTCACCAAATGTCACATTAAAATATCTATTTCCTGATTTGCAATTAAAAAAATATTCTTCGAATTAAAATTAAATTATTTATTTTCATGAAAATTAGGATAAGAATATTTATTTTGACTGGCACCAAGATTTAATTATTTATCTACAAAATCGCCCAAGCCCCCTGAAAACCTTTAACTTGTAGACTGAAATCAATATAATTCATGTTGATATAATTACCGCTAATTATTTCTCGCATTTTGCGTTCACGTACATTCGAAGGCACGAAGTAAGGACGCTTTCTGTATCTGTTTAGATCTATTGCGACATTTGTAAAATTTGTAAGAATCCTATAAATTAATCCATTTTGATACGTAAATATCGCGATTTGTAAGTATTGATCAATTATTGATTTCGTATGCTACTTATGTACTTGATTAAAAGAAATAGTAAAATTTGATTTAATTTATTTATAGATTTGGAATTTTCCCCTTTTGTGCACGTTCATCAGTAGGGACATTAAGTATTATTTCTCTTTAGTGATTGGTTAATCGTATTTGACGTTGTTTTGTAGATTCACCTTCAGAATGCTTGCGCTGGTCAGTTTATTGTGATTGGTTTATGAAAATTGTGATGTACAATGTTTATGTATATGCCGATGATCTGTGTCTATTCTGATTTTTGACGGCTTGTATTTCAGCTATATCAATAGAGAACAACTATAACGAAATTGTTTTATATTTTATTACTCACAATTTATTAACCTTAATTGCATTAAACACAGTCATAGTTAGTTTAATCAGGAACCCCCGGTCACGAAAGGTAGGTGTTAGGAGAACCCAAAGGTAACCCCACGGATATATTTTCGCGCCAAGTGTGGTGATGTGACTAGATGTACAGGTAATTTTCTCAGGTGTGCTTGTTGGCACTCCGCAACTACATATAGACGGCAAGGTGTTTAGAGGTAACTATGAAATAATTCAGTTTTATTGGTGAATGCTCAGGATTGTCAGTGACAGGACATGGAGTTTTCATAGAAAATATACTGATTTATAGCTCAGGGTCCGATTTATTTTCCCATAGGATGGTTATTTGCTCGATTTGTGGAAGTTACGTATGTAATCATGTGTTGGTCCGAGGACGGCACAGTCTGAGGGGTGATGTACCGGAAGTTGTTCCGAGTCTGTCCAAATACCCATTGTTAGAGTAAATGGTATCACGTACAAAGACTTCGCGGTCAGTATAGAGTATTGATTAATATACATTGTATTGCCAAAGTTCGGAAGTTCAGGATGTATTCTGTAGTTCGTTCTAGCTTATAGTATACAGCTGTAAGATAATTCATACCGGACGTCTGTGACATGTCAATTTAAGTTGTGATACATTTGCACAAATAAATATTCGCGCTACTGAAGTCCGTCTGCACGTTTATGAATATAATTGGGTGAAACTTTATGATAGTGTTGAAGGTTAATACACAATTCTTGTGTGCAGTTTATTATTTTAAAATAACTAATATCAGTGATATCCCAAGTCTATTGTAATTGAACTGCACATTGGATAGAAATTATTTAAATATTTAAAGGTTTGATACTGAACATTATTTGGTCTACTTATGATTTTCTGTCAGATGAACATTATTGTTTGGTCTACTTATGATTGTCCGTGAGATGAACATTATTTGGTCTACTTATGAATGTCCGTCAGATGAACATTATTCGATCAACTTTTGATTGTCCGTCAGATGAGTTGTGATAGACTTGACTTTTTATTTACATTTTTTATTTTGATTTTTTTATATGTGTATTTAGTTTACTTTGAGTTGTGTGCTTGTGCATACGTGTGTATTTATGTTCAGTGATTTTTGTGTTTATTTGCATGTATTTATTTGTTTATGTACTTTAGTTTATTTAGTTCAGTTTTGTTTGTCATTTTTTTGTGCTTAGTTTTTAGTAAAATTATTTAATTTTACTTTGGTTTCTATGAATCTTCTCAATCTGACAATCTCGACTCCCTTCGCCTTTACATTGTTGGCAGCGATGGGATTGTCATCGGTCGAACATTTATAGTTTTGGACATTTTGAGCAGTTGTGTAGTATTGAAAATTTCATAAAATGGCGTCACCACAATTACCTGATTGGGTTAAAGATTAAATCAGTAAGGGGCAATCTGCTGATCAATGTCTAGAGTTGTTACGAGAAATGCAGGGATCAGAACGCGAGGAGAGAGCAACTGAGTGTGAAATAAGAAAGGCAGAATAAGAGCGTGGTGTAAGGTAAAAAGAGCTCGAGGTAAGGGGAGAAAGAGTTAGCTCAAGGTGTTACTAATCCTGCTCAAAAATCAGAAACTTTTTTCAAATCAAAATTACCTAAATTTCAAGAAGGTCAAGATCCTGACGTGTTTTTACGGTCATTTGAGAAACTTGTTACCCTTCATAAAATTCCAAAACAGGAATGGCCATTGAGCGTAGTTCCCATTTTATGTGGTAAAGCCCTTGAGGCATATTCACGACTTAGTGATGACGATAGTAAACAATTTGACCGAATTAAAACGGCCATTTTAGTTAGGTATGAACTTACTGCAGAGGCATATCGACACAAATTCAGAAATTCTAGTCAACTAACTGGTGAATCATTTAAAGAATTTTCTGTCAGGGTTAAAGGTTGTTTTTTTTCTTTATCTTCGACTGACAGTTCCTTTTTAAAAAGATGACTAAATGCTACAGTGTGTATAAATATTTGTACGTTTAATTTCAAAAAGACATTTCAAGATAAAGAACAACAATAAAAGCGTTGCTCCATTGTTTTATTTTACCATGAATTTGTGGAGACTTTGTCTCATGTAACATTTACTCCATATTCTTTTATTGCTTATTGTGTCTTTGATTTACACAGATGCTGACAAAAGATATTTACGTCACAAACTGTGAATTGGTACAGGTTTATTGAATTGGTTCTAATTTCTAAATTGAAAAATATCAAATACCTACGCCAAAACAACCAATAAGGCATGGACCATTGGATTTTCATGGAGTGGCTTGTTTTCTTTAATTTCTGGCCCTGAATTTTATTGGACTAAATTCTGCGACCAGCACCTTAGTTGAAAAAATAAACTGATCTGTGTCTCATCTTGTCCATTAAAAAGCCTTGCTCAACAAATTTTCCTTTAATATTGTATATGGGTAAAAAATAATCTGGCCTGCGAAGCAGCAAAAAAAAATAATAATATAAATAAATTAAAAGGACAATTGTTCAGAGAACAATTGCAAGGTCTTTCCCGCGTCAATGTCATGTTTTGTTACGTCTTGTGTTTGAAATCTTCTTAATGAGATGCATATTGTCTCCAATATATGTTATTTTCTATTTCTAACCGTTTAAATTACTGTTTTTACAATAAAAAGACAAATATTGGCTATGACCTTGACCAGTAACCTTGTTGACCTTTGACCTTGTGCTCAAATTGAAGGTCTCTTCATACTGATTAATTTGATATGTTACATGACCATACTATCTGTAAAGTTTTAAAAGTTATACCCAAAAAACCTATTTCCGAAACGCGTCAAGGGCATTAACTCTTTGGGGAGTCATCGGAGAGCTTCAGTCCATATGACACAAATGTAGCCCTTGACATGATGAACATTTTTGCTGATATACTTTTTCAGCCATCTATTACGGTTTCCGAGTTCATCTGATAACAAGGTCAAAGGTCAAGGTCAAAGGTCACAGATGACCTTGAACCTGGTACTCAAATTGGAGGTCTTTTCATACTGATCACTTTAAACATATATGTTTACTATATTATCTGTAAGCGTTTAAAAGTTATTCGCAAAAACCAATTTACCGAAACGCGTGAAGGGCTATAACTCAAAAACCGTTCGTCACACAGTTTTTGTTCCATTGAATGAAATGTAGATCTCAATGAGAGGAACATTTTTGCAATATAATGTTTTCATAATTTTTTTATCGTTTCCGAGATATCGCGATAACAAAATTTCAAATGTCAGCTATTTTGAAAATGGCGGACGAAAAAATTTTTTGACCCCCATTTTGTAATCAGGGCCATAAAAGCTACCTTGAAATCAAATTTCATCAAAATCCGACAACTTTCATAAATTTGCATATTTAGGGGTCAAAAACGCGTAACCGTGGTCGCGACCCAAAAAAATTTTTTTGCATGATAAATCATCCTAAGGATGAATGCAACTTTATCCTTACCTTAGATTTTTTATATCGGTTACGGTTTATGAGGAGATCTGATAACAAGATAAACCGTATTCGGGGAGATAACTCTGTTACTAAAAATAGAATCGGTTCACAGGGTGACCTGAGTCGAGCCCAGGCAATGCTTGTTAAGTGTACCAAGTTTGGTTATGATTGGTCAAAGCACTTTGCCAACATTGATGGCAGAGGAAAAAGAAAGAATAATAATAATCATAAGAAATACAATAAGGTCTTTCCACTGTAGTGGGAAAGACCTTAATAAGATAAATGGAAACCCAAGGCCATCACCGGCAATCAAATGTTCCAATCTGTAGGACTCTTATAAAGTAAAATCTCGACAGCAGTTTGTCATTTTAAAAGAGTAACAAAAAGAACACATCTAAATAATACCAAAAGCTTGAGTCAAGAATGTCAAGAGAAATCAAAAGAAATGTATTATATTTAAATTTAATTAAAAAAATCTGGTATTTTGGCCCCCTATCCTTTTGCTCCGAAGAGGCTGCATGGAAATGGTAACGGATATAAAAAATGATTACTGAATATGCTATCTGTATTTTGTATGGGAGTTTCTTTATAAAATGCACCATATAATCTTTTTATATGCAAATACACAAAGAATCCCCCTCTGGCACCTTATTCTGAAACGAGTTGTATCATACAGCCCAAAACAAAAATAATCCTAATTCCGACGTTTTGCATTTCCACAAATTGGCATTAACTATATTACGTTTCCGGAAAAAATATATATTACATTTCCAGAAAAAAAAAACGCTTCCGAAAAAGAAATATTTTGCCATTATAAAATACTTTGCGACTTTATATCTACAATTTTAAGCTTATTCAATTAAAAAATAAATAAAGACTACCGCTACATGGTCCAAAAATAAAGACTACCGCTACATGGTCTAATAAATTTTGAAAGTGAAACCTTTTTTCTATCTTTGAACTCGTGACATTCGCAATATTATTGTGCAAAGGTATCAAAAACATGAAACACGTACTATCATAGCCCACAAATATTTAAATTTTTGATACATTTTTTCAGAACTTTAATTTTGTGGATCAAAATGGAGAACATATCTGACCATTATATGTTAACCTCATACTTATATTAAATTCTAGGGTGAACACATTCAAAATTTTAAGTGGATTTATTGGTGAAGTCTTATTAAAACTAGTCCCAATAGTGTGGATCCACCCAGTACATTCATGCACAACTTTGACGATCATATTTTTTGTTAAATTTATTTAGCCATTATAAATCATATTGAAATAGTAATGAAAGCTATCCGATTAACCTGGTAAATTTTCGGAAACGTAATGCATGAAAATTTCCGGAAACGTAAACTTTTTACTAATAATTAACATTTGAAAAAAATGCGGAAAAGTGATGCGCTCCTTAATTCAATAGTCTTGTGAAGAAACATAATATTTTATGATGATCCGACCTGCTCCATACGAATACAGCACATAATGCAATCGCAAAACATTTTTTGGTAAGAAAACTGAAGCCTTGCATCATTCACCACCCTTTGCTTAAAGTATAAACCAAAAAAAAATCTATGCAAGAAAGACTGAAATTATGCAGCAAAAATATCAAAATGAAGAAAGAACAATTACAGTTTTTATTTAAACGCGAGTTTGATCAATACCAACAGAATATTATATCTGAGTAAAAATTATAAATCAAATTAATTTGAAGAAAAAAAATCAAGGATTATACATCTTATGATTTTTACATATTCATTTTTTAACTACAATAACATAAAAATTTTAATTACTTATTTTGCTTTAAAACGAATATTTATCATTATTATCAAATTATATTGCTATAACATATAATTTTTATTATATTTATACTGTACCATTTTATCTTTTACAGTAATTTTATATTTAGAGGATAAAACAATTACAACATTATGGCCAGCATTGTACATAAATATATATTTAACTAGAAAACACGAGGGGACTTTAAAAACATAAGTGGATGATATAAACCGGATAATGGTTTTTATGAAATAAAAACGATACGCTAGGCTATGGAATAGCCTTAGACAGAAAATTGTGTGTAGGTGTGGTGGCTCACGATGTACTTGGCTTCGAAACCTTAACCCTTTTACACACACACAAATAAACACCGGTAGCTCTTTATTCTTCCGCAAAAACGCAATTCTATCTCTTTCCACCTTTCGTTCTCCATTGCCTAAGTATCTCCACAAACTACAATCACGCTTTGTTTAACACAATTGAAAAAGTCTTTTATAGTATTTGTATATTATTGATTATTGCACAATACCTCATCTTTATTTATTAACTTCTGGTTTTAAATTTATACATTACTGTTCTTATTCTTTTTATCATATCTATATTTATAAATCTGGCTATTAGCGATATTGCAATACCAATCCCATCATCCTCTACAAACCTGTTCCCAGTACCACCTATAGTAAATGTTTATAATACTTTTCAACTTCCACTAGGGAACAGAAAAAATTAAACCGAGCCCCGTTTTAGCAGGACGAAACTGGACACTATTTTGATTTTTCGAGAATCTGAAATTCCTATTGGTCAATAGTCTTCTGCGCATGCGTTCTCCTCACTGCGCATGAGTACTCCTCACTCCCCCCAAGAACTATCTATACAGCTAGGCTATTCCATAGCCTAGCTAATGAACCTTCAATAATAGATTAGTGCAATTAGCCCATGACTATAAATTATAGGTGATTCATTTAATTTCCAACCCTGGTTAAGTCTCAAGAGGACAGTTAATTCCGTATCAGTTCAAGTCCTTTCCGTATTTGATTCTTTCCTTCTCAAGTTACCCATGTGCAAGAAGAATTAATGACAGATAAAGTATGGCTGAACCGCGAGCGGTTCAGCCAACTACATGCCACAATCTGTCATGGAACTACACATGGACAAAAGACAAACGTAGACAAACGATAGGAACTCGGAACAGCAGGACTTGGTACCGGCACTAGCAAAAGCCAGCTGTATGGTTAAACTGATTTATGGGTACCCAAACCTCACCTTTATCTGTTCCGTTTCCCTACAGTTTAATTAACATACGAATAAAACCCAATACAGGTACACTACTAACTCTATGACCACAATCTTGAAAGGAAAGAAAAAGACAATTTTGAAAGATGGGTCAAGGAGACCTCGCCGCTAAACTGCCGGATAGCTCAAGGAACTAATCTGCTGGAAGAACACTGTCGCACTACGGAAGAAAAATAAAACTCAAAACTTCCCGAATGGTTTGGTCAAGAATCATCATAATTTCAGTAGACATCGAAGATATCGGTGAGAGGCCAGTGTGTGTGCATGTTTCAAAGCTAATTTAACGGATGCAAGCAGAATATCTTGTCGATATCCCCTATTACGTAAAGAATGTAAGTTCATTATGTCCAGCTTTTCTGAACATTTTATCAATTTTTTGGCATTTTTAACATTTCCGTAAAAACGAGGATTAGAAATGCCCTTAGTAATAAACTGTTTACGAGTAACGCCAGTTTTAGATATCACTTGTTCATATCTATAATAAAACTTCTTAAATGTATTCAACAACTTATGTATACACTTGGTCATAAATATGCAAAATTTGTATTTTCTGAGCCAATTTGAAGTCTGGAAGCATTTTGCCCATAGGTGTGAGGATGAAAATATAATATTTTGCTTAGCCGAATTGTGTGGAAAGCGCCAAACTCAATGCAGTATGAAGACTTTTCTATATTTTTCTAAAGAGAGAGGCCTCCGAGTCGTATAGAAAGCAAAAATTCCTTCCCCTACCGGTTGTTCATCCCATCTTTGTTTCTTCTTTTCAAAAGGCGAAAATGCGAAAACACGAAAGCGAAAATGCGAACTCAGGATGGCGAAAACGCAAAAAGATGAAGTGAAATTATTTCGTGTTTTCTTGATATGGCTTTAGCGTTTTCGAGATTTAGCCTTCTCGATTTCGCGTTTATGCTTTCGCGTTTTCACCTTCTCGATTTCGCGTTTTTGCTCTGTGGAAAGTGAAAGGCGAAAACGTGAAATGGTTGCATCTGGCCACCATATATAAACTTCTCCAAATTTCATTTCAACGATTATTCCATTTTCAAATGATAGTGTGAACCGCTTATCTGTAAGGATTGTAGGAAATGAAATTTTGTTCTGTTGTTGCAAGAGATATGCAACACACAATGTCGGTTGGTGAAAATACATGATTTTCGTATTCTTTTGAAACCTTATATAAATTGTGAATATAAAAGAACATTATGCTTTGTAATGTAACAATTCCATTTTTACTTCTAATATTTTAACAAGTTATATGTCACGAAGTGCGTTCAAATGATGAATTACACATAACAAATATTATACTTCAGCTTTAATTATGTCGCCCCAGACGTAGTCGGGACGACATATTGTTTTTTGTCCGTTTCTTTATTATGTCGCCCCAGACGTAGTCGGGGCGACATATTGTTCTTGTATTGTTTCTTCTTGTTATTCTTTGTTATTATTATTATTATTATTATTATTATTGTTGTTGTTGTTCTTCCACACATTTTTGTCCGGACTATTTTGGGAAGACGGTTTGAGGTAGGCAAATGAAACTTGGCAGGAAGTTAGATCAACGTTACGAGAAGTGCAGGCTACAAAAAAAATTTCAAAATTGCCGCCATTTTACGTCAAAATTTCAACTTTGTCGGATTTCAACGAAAATTGATTTCTAGGTAGATTTTTACGCTGCGGACAAGATGGAATCATCGAATTGGCTGCCAGGGGCGACATCATCTATTGCTTGCAATTGCAAATCTAGTTATGGCTCCCAAACGAAGTTTGTGGAGACATATTGTTTTTGCT
>MJUU01031012.1:12057-38165 GCA_002080025.1 Modiolus philippinarum
AATTTGATTTTCCCATAGGGTCCAATGTTAAACCATGTTCCATGCTGGCGGCCATGTTTTTTGTCGGATCGGAACAAAATGAGCAATCATTGTTAAGGACCTTAAGTACATCATTTCTGTAAAGTTTGGTTGAATTTGCTTCAGTGGTTTCAGAGCAGAAGATGAAAATGTGATTTTTCCCATAAGGTCCAATGTTAAACCTAAGTTCCGCGCTGGCGGCCATGTTTTTTGCCGGATCAAAACGAAATGAGCAATCTTTGTAAAGGACCTTCCATACATCATTCCTGTAAAGTTTGGTTGAATTTGCTTCAGTAGTTTCAGAGGAGAAGATGAAAATGTGAAAAATTTAACGGACGGACGACGGACGGACGGACGACAGACGGACGACGGACGCCAAGTGATGGCAATAGCTCACACTGACCCTTTGGGTCAGGTGAGCTAAAAATATCATAGTTGCCTGTAATCTTAATTTGCTGGTGTGTTTTAAATGCGGTTTTGGTACTGTTAATGTTGAAAGTTTGGTGCTTAAAGAAAGCTTTGATCATAAAAGGTAACATACTCGATATGAACACCTTACCATTCAATTTCTAGATCTAAAATATTTTGAAACGTCTAAATATGATACTTCCAGATGTTTCTTCGTAAGAAAGTCACATAACAAATAAGTATACCCTCGCAACTGTAGCTACAATATAGAAGCAAAGCCGATGAGAATAGCTCATAACGACTTTGTCATGCGTTTTGGAAAACCTAAAATCATTCATGAGCATAAATTGTAATAAGTTATTTACATGGCACTCCAGACCTTCCGATTGTATTTTGTTTTTGCCTTTTTTATTGTTCGATATTATTCAAAATTACGTAACTATTAACGATATTTGATACATTGGTAAGCAAACAGGAATGAATTTCTACAGAAGAGAATGAGCATCACCAGCTCATGATCAAATAAAGATAAGTTTGACGTATGTGGAGGAATACCATAATACACAAACAAAATCCATATTGTCATGCCTTTTGTATCTTTGAAATTCGAAATGTGCACCTTGTTTCATTGCTTTGGTATTAATTTGCCCATATATTCAGGTTTCGCCCTCCGTCATTTCATCCGATTCAAGTAAAATAACTCATGTTTTAACTTAATCGAATTAAAGCAAAATATCTTATTACAGTAAATATGTAATATTACATGTTCAAGACAAAAAGAAAAAGATATTAATTCAAATGCATTAACAGAATATATATATTTACTTATAAGGTCATCCTGCAAAAACGAAAAATAAACTTTAAGTACATAAGATCATAACTTATACTAATCAACAGTGATGATCAGAAACAAGAAATACAACTGTACAGTATAGAAGATGTAATAGAGAGAAAATGTTTCCGTTAGGCCATACATAATAGTTCATTATTGATATTTGATATGTTACAGGAAGTAATAGATGTCAAATTGTTTTTGTATGAACTTGTATTGTAATTCTAGATACTACGTGAGAAAAGGAAATCAGAACAAGTACATACAGGGTATATACCAAACTAGCGACATTTTGTCTAACATTGATATTATAATGAAAATAATAAAACGCAGAACAACTTTGCATATTTCCATGTATATTTGCATGTATCATAGGCTTGTCCTTGTCTTCTTATAAAATTCTAGTTTCTTGATATTCGGGTTATTGGATGTAATTTGTTTTCATTGATTTCCACCTGATCTCATCCATGTTTTTTATTGGTTCCGCTTTGTTCATCTGTATGTGTGTCTTCATTTTTCTTTTTTGTCCCGTACTCAAGTGGTGTGTTTCCGATGTTGCCATTGTCCATTGATTTTTCGTTCGTTTGACTGACGGTTCGGTTTTCACTTACTTTATTCACTTTTTTACTTTTTAGGGCAATTTAGGGCTTGATATATAGTGTGAGGTTCTTCAAAATGGTGACTCTTTATGCTTTGTGTTGGGTAGTTTTAACCCAGAGATGGGATGTTGTCTCCTTGACATTTTCCCCCATCTCCTTTCTTTTTCATTTTGGTTTCAAGTGGGGTTCGTACATTATTTTCCACGACTGCATTTCATTTGCGCACGTTTTGAAATGAGGTGCTATTTCATCTGAGCATTTGTAGTATTTCATTTGCGCGCTTATTTTCGTTCATTTGCGCATTTTTGAAAAAAATTATTTCATTTGCTCTTTTTTAAAGTTTATCCAAAAGCTAAAATGTTTTGTCTCCTTTATCATTCTAATATTGGAGTTTCTCAGTCTATCACAATAACAGAATTCTTCAAAATATATAGTGCAGGCAACACATGTGTTCAGCAGAACACCAATGTTTTTTTTTTTATACAAAACCATAATGATTCAATAGTAGACCCCAACGTACAAGAAAAACTAAAGTTGAAGAATTATCACCGACTCCAGTTAAAAAAAACAAGCAAACTCCTTCATCTTCATCTTCAGTTGGTATACCAACATCAACAAAGACCCATCTAAACAACATTTAATTGAAAAGTTTAACAACTCTTTCCGATATTTGGATGATATTTTAACTTTAAATAATGACGACTTCAATACGTATGATAAGGACATCTACCCTAAAGAACTTACTTTAACTTTAAATAATGACGACTTCAATACGTATGATAAGGACATCTACCCTAAAGAACTTACTTTGAATAAAGCCAATTCTAATAATCATCATTGTCCGTTCTTAGACATCAATTTTGATGTAACGAATGGTAAATTAGATACTAAAATTTATGATAAAAGGGATGATTTTTCTTTTCCCATAGTTAATTATCCATTTCTGGATGGCGATGTTCCATTACCGCCATCATATGGTGTTTACATATCTCAACTTATTCGATTTGCTCGAGTATGTAATAACGTTTGCGATTTTAATGAACGGAATCTTTTCATATCTGAAAAACTATTACACCAGGGTTTTCTTTATCACAAACTAGTTAAAACCTTTACTAAATTTTATCATCGATATAAAGACTTAGTTCATAAATACAATGCAACCTGTAAACATCTAATCAAGGCTGGTATTTCATATCCTTTATTTTACGGTAATGTTTTACATAAGAGTAAAAAATACTTAAACTCGCCTAACAAACTTATAAAACCTTTAAATCGTCTAATTCATAAGGGTTATAATTACGGTATTGTCGTCAAGTCATTACGTATGGCCTTCTTTGGTATTAACATTGATTTTTTGATAGGGTCTTTGCAATTTAACTTAACAGATTCTAATTTTCTAAAATCTGTATTGCATGGACACGGGTTATGTATTCCAGTATATACATGAAATCATTATTCTAAACTCCTCACAGGAAGGGATCTTGGTGGAAGCTGTATACTGAGGGTACATAACTTACTTTGTCAGTTGGTGATGGGTCTGGAGCTGGCATGTCAGTTAACTGTTAGTAGTCTCTTGTGATTTCATGTTTTTGTCCGTATATTTAGTTCTTTCAGTTTCATTTTTCACAATTGACTCAGTCCTGTTGCCAACTGAATTTTACTGTTGTTACGATTGTTTTTTGATTTATCACATTGGCTGTAGGGGGAAGGTTTGGATCCAATAAAACTAGTTTAACCCCGCCGCAGCAGGTTTGCGCCTTTTCTAAGTCAGGAATTTATTAAGCCTTTGTGTGTCTTGTCCTTTTTCTAGTTAGTTTACTTTATGTCTATAGGAGTCTAGGATGATGTTTATTTCGCTGGACCTGATTGCTCTTTGTTCAGGGGCCGACTCCGACCTGCCGATGGGTGTGGGGTTTTCTCACCGTTCATTGAAGATCTTATGGTGGCTTTGAGTTGTTATTACTCCTCTTTGAGTCGTTGTCTCTTTGACACATTCCCCGTTTCCCTTCTTTTTTCTACGGCTGCATTTCATTTACGCTTTTTTGAGATGAGGTACTTTTTCATTTGCGCATTTTTAGTATTAGTATTTCATTTGCGCATTTTATTAATTTATTTTATTTGCTCTATTTTAAGGTATATGCAAAAGCTAAAATGTTTATATAATTTCCACTCCGGTGTTCCGTTTAGATTATTTTTTTCTGCTCTAACTCGACTAGACGCAGCGTCATTTGTTGTGCCCAACATTCAACCAGAAGCTTTATTTATATATATCCACCATCATTAGTGGCAAACCTCTAGAACCTGAAACAGGTCCCCTTCACATTACAATGACCAGTTCTACACATGACATATTTCAATATTTATTTTCGACCAAGAACACACATACTGCTCCAAATGATCTTTAAAGCTACTTTGCAAATTGTCCTGTAATTTCCCTAATACGTACATAAATATGTTGTTTAATGAACTTTTATAAAATTTATATAAAAAAATCGGCCCAAGTTGCATCATAAATTTAGTTCTAGTGTACACGTGTTTCAAGAAGTAACCTCTCACCAGCAGCATTAAAATCTAATTATATGGAAAGCCATAATCCAAAAATAGTCAAAAAAGAAGTTTTATCTTAAGAATAAAACATAGAACTATGTATCTTCCTCAAAATCACGTATGAGCTTGAAATACGGGGCAGATGTCCGGCTAATGGATGAACAATAGTTGAACTAAACCTGTACAAAAGAAGAGTGCCTGTAAACAAATGATCAAAATGTGCGCAAAGAAAATAACAAAAAGTGCCCAAATGCAATAGAAAATGTTTGCAAATGAAATTAAGAATATGCGCAAATGATATGTAAAAGTGCTCAAATGAAATGCACCGCTCTACACTACAGTAGCAATCAAAAGTAATTGTCAGTGTTGTCGCATTTTTGCTGATAACATTTTTGAATTGATTAATTTTATTGAATAATAATTGAATTGGTTTAATTTTAATTGTATGCAAGCTAATCCTGAAAAGTTTCAGGCAATAGCCGTGGGAAATAAAACTCATAATAAAGCTCCTATTTTTGATATTGGTACAGCAAAAATTAGCTGTGATGATATAGTTAAACTTTTGGGGGTTGATATTGATTTTCATTTAAATTTTGATTTTCATATTAAAAATCTTTGTAAAAAAGCAGTTCAACAATTAAATATTCTTAAAAGAATTGGAAAAAATCTTAGTAAATTGAACAGGTTAACTATTTTTTATACTTTCATTCAATCAAATTTTAATTTTTGTCCATTATCTTGGCATTTTTGTTCTGAAACAAATACAAATGAAATTGAAAAAATACAAGAGAGAGCTCTTAGATTTGTATATTTTGATTATAATACAAATTATGAAACTTTATTAGAAAGAGCTAAAATACCAACAATGCAGGTAAAAAGAACCAGAACAATATCTATTGAAACTTTTAAAAGTTTGCACAACTTATCCCCACCTGTTTTGAGCGACTTAATACAGAAAAAGGAAAGCAGTTATAATTTTCGTTATTCTAATCTTTTACAGGTCCCTAGAGTCAATACTTCAAAATATGGTAAGATGTCCTTTAAATATGCTGCTCCAGTACTTTGGAACTGACTCCCCGATTCTTACAGAATAATCACAAATTTTAATCAATTCAAAACTCAATTATCTTTTTGGAATGGTAAAGAATGTACTTGTTTTGCATGTAAAATTATAATTAAAATCTGGTGCAGCATACCAAATTTATAATTTCTGTCTCTATTATATACTATTAGATGCTCCACTGTTTTTTATTAATTGTGCTTATAATCACTTTGCTTGATATGTTTTTAAGTCTTTTATATTTTGCTGTTTCAATTTGCTGCTTCCATTTTTAGCTTGTTTTTGTGCTTTTTAGTGTTTATATGCTTCATAATGCTTAACTTGCTTGACTCTTTGTGCTTAATTGTGTTTTTAACTTTTTGCATGTGTATTTTTTATATGTCTTATTTATTGTGTATGTAGTGCTTGTAGCCCTTTAGTAGACTTTGTGTGTATTGCATGCTTATGTTTTTATGTATATTATTGTGTATCGCATGTTTATGTCTTAACAATTGTATGTAATGTCGGTTCAAAAGAACTTAAGTGCTTATTTTACTTGTTATCTGTCTTGCCGACTTTAAATAAAACTTATCTTATCTTATGTTTTTTCGAACTTATTACTCTTGCACAACGACGGCTGCTTGTAAGTCATTGCTAGGGTTTAAAAATTAAACACGTCTATAAGACATATTTCATATATTACATTGAATGGCCATTTAGGTATTACCGTTAAGTTGTAAGTTTATTGTGTAAGTATTCAAGTATTTTTATGTTACCTGTTCTGAGTCTATTTAGATGTTGTTGTTATTGAAGTCCTCATATCAACATTCAATTTAAATTTAAAGTTGGCTATAAAAAAGATTGTACATGATTTCAACAGAAAAAAAGGTACACCCAAAATATTTACTCCCCATTTCCAATGTATACCGTCTATGACAAGCCGTCTGAAAATGTCATAAGAAACTCACATACAATATATGGAAGCATTAGCTTTATCTACTATCTAGAAAGTTCAACTGTCGCCCAAATTAGAATGAAAAAAAAAACTCCCGAGAAACGCATTTTGGAGACTTACAGAAAGTGACTAATGAACAAAAATTGTGATAACCCTTTTGCATGGCGCTCTAGAATGTATTTTGTTACTGATTTTGGGGATTTGATATTTATTAAAGATACTATCACCCTGGTAAACAATTTTGCGAAAACGAACAGGAGCGGAATGACTTTTTAATAGAAAATAAGCATGATCGGGTCGTCAAGATAAATCTTATTATGAGTATTTCAATGCCAAATGTATACTTAAATATACATCTGCAAACGAATACGGAAGAAAAAAGGGTTGAAAGAGGAAAATTCGAAAGTAAAAAAAGTCGAGACCATGCAATTCAGATGTAACACAGATTAAGACAACATGACAAACACAAATCAAATAAATAAAAAATGAATAGGAGCGTCACAAAACTAAAGCACTGGTAAGGCCATGAAAAATTAATTTATTGGTTCTCAGGCCCTACCTCATCTAGTTGGAGGCTAGAAAAATTCCCCTTATTAACCCTATTTTGCCATTTCAACAAAAATAAAAAATAAAAAGTAATAATAATAAATAATAATAAAAAATAAATAAATAAAAATAAAACTCACCCCCTCACTACATTTTTGGTGGTTTTTTATAATGTAAAAAGCTGCCTCATCTATTTTTTGCAAATAAAAAGATAAAAAAAAGTCACCTCCCTCCCTCATCAGTCTCAATGAAAAATGGTCTGAGAACCAATTCATTAACTTTGTATGGCCTAATATGAACCCTTTAAAAACTTCGGAAGGTAAGTATGACTTTTAAAGGTATAATGTACAGGACAATATTATTTCGAGAAAGAGTATTGCATTGTCTTGCACATACAAGAAAGTTGTATTTATTACTATTATCCGCTGTATTCATGATAGGTTAACACGAAGTTACCAACAATTAATATAAGAAAGATAACAGGAAACACCTACAATGGCCGTAAACCACAATCACATGCCACAATCCACCAGGGAACCGCACGAGAAAAACAATAAAATGACAAAAGACAAACATGGACAACGATAGGAACTCGGGATAGCCGGACTTGGTACCGGCACTAGCAAGAGCTAGCGGTAGGGTTAAACCGGTTTATGGGTACCCAAACCTCCCCTTTCTCTATCCCATTTCCCTATAGTATAATAAAACATACAAATAAAACCCAATACAGGTAGACTACTAACTCCAAGACCACAATCTTGAGAAGGAAAGAAAAAGACAAAACGTAATTTAGAAAGATGGGTCGAGGAGTGCTCGCCGCTAAACTGCCGGCTAGCTCAAGGAGCCTAGTCTGCTGGTAAAACACTGTCGCACTACGGAATAAAGATACAAATTAAAAACTCCCCGAAGGGTTTGGTGAAGAATTATCATAGATTTCAGTAGACATCGGCAGAATCAGTGAGAGGCCAGTACCTGTAATATCTTCAGGTCATTGGACCCCAAAGCCAATTTAACGGAATCCTGAAGAATATCCTGTCAATATCCCCTATTACGTAAAGAATGTAAGTTACGTCCCAGTTTTTCTGGATTTTTTATCAGTTTTTGACATTTTTTAACAACATTTCCATAAGTAATAAGCTGTTTGCGAGTCGCACCATATTTAGAAATCAAATCTTCATATCTTCTATAAAACTTCTTAAAGGTGTTAATCAATTTATGAAAGCTGTAACCTTGTTGTAAAAGTTTGAATGTGATAGTAAGGTTACGCTCATTAAAGTCGTCAAGAGTAGAACAGACGCGTGCGAATCGTACAAGTTGTGATATATACACCCCGTATGATGGAGCTACAGGAACGTCGCCATCAAGAAAATAGAAATTAGTAATTGTGAAATCAAAATCATCCCTTTTATCATAAATTTTAGTTTTAATTTTGCCAGAGTCAATGATGATAGTAAGATCAAGAAATGGGCAGTATTAACAATCATCGTTTGCTTTATAAAGTTTCAGTTCTTGCGGGTATATGAGGTCGACATAGTCTAAAAACTGGGGATTGTCAGTAGTAAGGATATCGTCGATGTACCTGCTGTTATCGTTGAAAATTGAAATAAGTTGATCACTGTTTTGTACGGTTCAATTCTGTAGTTTTTTCATAAAGTCCCGTTCGTAACAGAACAAAAAAAGATCTGCAATGAGAGGTGCACAGTTTGTACCCATGGGAATTCCAATGACCTGTCGATAAACGATGTTGCCAAAACGAACAAAAATATTATCCAGCCAAAATTCAGTGCCTTAATCATGTCATCACAAGTCCAGGAACTATGATTATTGTAAATGATATTAGAGAAGAATCCTTGCTTTTTATTACAACAAATGAACTGTAGACCAGAAAATTTGAAAGACCATTTAATAAGTTGTCCCAATTTTGATTTAATCAATTTATGTGGAAGGGTTGTATAAAGTGTAGAAAAATCATAACTGTCAATAGACGAAACTGGTCTTTTTATTGATTGTAGTTTATCTAAAACTCTAATGGAATTTTTTACTCTCCAAAAGTAATTTACACCAGAGTTTTGATAGTTTTTTTCACAGTATTTGATAACTAATTCTTTAATACAGGTGAACACACTGGTTAAATGGATGGATAAATTAGTGGTAGAACAGTTACTCGATGCAGAAATAAAACGATGTTTGTCGGGATTTTTGTGAAGCTTGTTCAAGGTTTATCAGAAATTACATCGACTCGACAATATTAGCGTTTGGACTGTTTTTAATAAGACTACATGCAAATGTTACTTTTGTTCTTATAAGGTATTCCGAGTTAATTTCACATAAGGAATTGGACAAAGCTACTTTTCTCTGTATTAAAGCGTGGCAACTTGTCATGAGAGGAACACTCGTATAATTATTCTCTAGCTCACCTGATAATGCCCCTTCGTTTTGTGAGCATTTCTTATTATTTGAGCTCAGTATATTTACTGTAAACCAACTTATTTTTGCGGACACTTAATTTTCGTGTCTTCTCTTCCCCGGTCAATTTCGTGGCAATTGATTTTTGTTTTTTGTTTTGCGATTTTATGTCTCTGCTCATGCATTTGTATTAGCATAAGAAATATTTGCGCGATGTATTTCCTCGATTTTTTTTTCACTCGCGAAGATCATAAAAGAATAAATCGCTCGCTGATTTACAGTATTTGTTTTGACCTATTCTTTCTCTTCCCTTCTTGTTTTCTCTATATTACCATACTTTGTGTATGTTTGAAATTCGAATTTTCCACTCCGACTTTTGTATTTGTTCACTTCTGTAAACCTCGGTCAATTCATCCTTTTCAAGTCAACAAAGTCTTGTTTTGAATTCATCAGAAGTATAGTAAAATATCTCATTAGAGAATATGTCAAAGACCAAGAGAAAAAGATGTTTCTGCGAATATATTTACAGAAAATAAATAAATATTTACCAGATAATAAGTCATACTGCAAAAAGAAAAAGAAAATTAATTACATCAGATCATGCATTATTGTTATTTACAGCAAATCAGAAACAAACAACATTTTATAGGATGTAATGCATAGAGAGAAAATGGTTCCGTTAAATCATTATTGATAGCTGATATTTAATCGGATGCCGTATTGCATATATCAAAACTGTATTGTAATTCTGGACACTATCAGACGGATAGTTGTTTGCTTGACTATTGTCATTCACAAAAATGGTTTATTTTTATATTGCAATATAAACAAATTTTATGGGGTCGTATATAAAATTCCTACCGATTACTTCCTTTAACATATGCCATTAAAATTGCCTCCTCATCCGTCCCATCCACCCTTTGTTTTTTTCCCACTGTATGTAAAACGCTTACTAATAAATAACAAAATACCGAAGTTACTGTTAATTTATTTTCTGCATATGCGCATTTCGACAATTTATGTCTCACCAGTGCAGATAAAACCCAAACATTTGGAAGTCCATGTAAAAGCTGATAGAGAACAAATAACCAAAAGGGTCTAAATAGAAAAGCCAAAATTCAGCTAAGGACAGAGCTATGCATTGGGAGATACTCCTTAGTTTTAAACAAAATTTTGTAAAATTTAGATATTACATATTTCAATAAAATCGGTTTTCGGGTCAGCACCGAAGTACTGACTACTGGGTTGGTGAATACCCTCGGGGACTTACAGTCCACCAGCAGAGGCATCGGCCCAGTGGTAATAAATAACAAAATACCGAAGTTACTGTCAATTTATTTTCTGCAAATGCGCATTTCGACAATTTATGTCAAATCAGTGCAGATAAAACCAAAACATTTGGAAGTCCATTAACCAAAAACGTGTAAAAGCTGATAGAGAACAAATAACCAAAAGGGTCTAAATAGAAAAGCCATAATGAGCAAAGGGAAAACATTCTAGCATGTACTTGCTTTAAGCTTTAAGGACTTGTTAATTAGAAAAGGTGAGGCGAATCAACTGTATAAACAACCAACTTATTTTATCCCAAAAGAAAGAGATGTGAATTTCCCCTGTTAAACCCAGCTAAAAACGGCAACCTGTTTTCAATCAATGCAAGGTAAAAATTGCACTGGCTTAAGCAAAAAAGGTGATTAACATCACGCATAATAAAAGAGAGAAACAGGATATACTTCCCCGAAGTTTTGGCTTACTGTAATTGTTTTTTTTTTCGTGAGTAGTTATTTTCGCGGATTTCCGTCCGCTTACAAGTTCGCGGGTATTTAGTTTCGCGGAATCGTCATTAAACTGCTGACTTTTACTTCTATTTAGGGGTATTTATATGTATTCGCGGATATTTATTTTCGCAGAAAAGTGTTCACCGCGAAATTAGTGAAAATAAGTTTACCGCGAAAATAAGTACAATTACAGTATAACAAACTTCAAAATACAAAAAATACTGAAGTTGCATAAAATCAGAAAATCTCGTAATGCTATACACGTGTTTCAAGGAATAACCTCTCATCAGCAGCATCAAACCAAATAATATGGAAATCCATAACCCAAAAGTAGTCCAAAAAAGAAGTACTCATTTAAAAAATATCGAAATAGGAACCAAAATCCAGTATCGAGGACATATACCGAATGCCATAAACGGAATGAAGCCTCAGTATTTTTAAGTGGTTAGAATTAAAAAAAAAAAAAAGAAACAGTAAATTTTTATAACACGCAAGGTAAAATTTTCATGTCAGACAAGTCTGACTATTGGGCTGGTGAATACCCTCGGGACATCAGTATTCACAGCACTATCTCTTCTCGACAGTGTTTTACACAGTTTGTTCAGCTGATATCATGTCAGCAGTGGACCAGACTCTTTGTACCTAAGATAATCCTTACCAGTTCTGTTGCAGTGGCATTCTCGTAAAAATTCTCGCCCTTGGCAAGTAATAGCTATTCCCTGAAATCACATAACTTTTTTTGGCACACAGGGTAATGAAATTCCTCGGAATTTGTATTAATGTAGGAAGCTTTTGTAATTTTTTGACATTGTTAACCATGGATATACTATACATGGTCAAAAAAGCAATGAAGCAACGCTTTTATTCATGTCCCTTTACCCATGGATGCGGGATCTTAAAAAAAAATAACTGGCAAAGTGTTCTTACAGTCGCTGTTATCCTTTGCTCGACAAAAAGACTAACTGACACTTCACTTGAACATCCCCAGGGCACTCATCTAGTCATAAGTAAGAAAAACTTAGGAACAAAATCATTTGATGCGGGCACAATTAACAGGTGGTCAGAGTAACAATTTGACATTACAAAGAACAAAAATGCCAAATTTTTAAGTAGGATATTATATCCATATGAGAAAAGAACAAGTACACTATAACTGAAATGTATATAGAGCATAAATCTCTCGAACGGGGAATATGTAAAGGAGATACAATGGCCAAGTGTGAATTCATGAAAAAAAATCAACGAGCCGAAGGCGAGTGGATTGTTTATCATGAATTCACATTTGGCCATTGTTTCTCTTACTTAAACCATTGTTGCAACATTTATGTAATCAAGAGATCAAAATGATTATCGCCTAATAATTACTGCATTGTCATGTTCGTAATATATATAATTTTATAGCGAAAGTTCACTCAGTATCATAGAAGAATTATATGGATGAAGTTGTTCTTAAACAACGGCAGTAGAATAACGAACGAACAAAGGAGTGAAATTTACAAAAATCGAAGTCCAAAGACACGGCAAAAACGAGAACACCGAAAACAATGACGTTAGACACAAAAATCAACGACGCCAGACAGACACAAAGCACAAAAACAGAAATTACAACATTCAAAACAAAGGCACTCACAGTGTGAACTCCAGTGAAACTAAGTGACATCAGGTTTTCCGGAAGGGTAAGCATGTCCTGCTCTGTTAAAGCACCCATCACGCTGTGCGTGATTCAATCTGGGAAAAATGTCAAAGTCCATAGTCAAATCCGGAAAGACGTAAATCTAGCTGAAAATGTCCACTTTCATTTGGAATTCTGACACGTCATATCTTTCAATGATGTTATGGTGACGGCCATAGAATTTCTTGAGGGATGAAATTAACAAAGGTTGAACAAATCCCTGACTAAGCAGCTTTTGGGACAGTGTTTTTGCTCTGTTAAAAAAAATACTGTACAAACTACACGCTCGACAGTAACGAATCAACTGTGAAATGTAAACTCCATAGGCTGGAGAGGTAGGTATATTGCTGCTAAGAAAGGGAAAGTTCACAATTGGGAAATTAAAATTATCACGCTTGTCATATAGCTTAGATTTCAAACGTCCATCTTCGTGAATATACAATAAAAGATCTAGGTACGAAGTTTGATTTTAAACAATATCCATTTACAGATACATTTCAATCGTTGTTTAATGAGTTGAAAAGGCAGTATTTGAATTCAGTAAAAATTGTGGATGAGCAGTGTTGAACCTCTAAACATTATCAAAGAAGAACGACGAAGAGAGAAAACGTAAGTTTTGCCTGTTTAATGAAATACTTTCTGCCAAAACATATTTTTGCTTCCGATTAGAAATCAATAAAAAATTCATGAAAAATAAAGAAATATAACGTTTAATTGTATATACTATAGAATCTTTATACCCCCTCCCACAAAAAAGAACGACAAAATGACAAAAAAACAAACAACAATTCGGAATATAGTGTAAGTAAACACAAAATACGGGTTTTTTCTTCCTTACTCCAACAAAATGTTTTGTAGTCCTTAGTCTAACTTCACTGGTTTTTTAAGAAAAGGTCGAAATCAAAAAGGACATCCCCGCGAATTTATCAGAAATTTTTTTTTAAATCAACTTGTACTTAAAAGAAATAGAAATTACGATATTGCCAGCGTCTACAATATACATATTACTGTAGTCTGTATAACATTCTCACTAAGGCACGGACTATTTGATTTTCTGGAAGCAGGGGCTTGGATTTTTCTCCCTAAAAATTCTGAGTCCCGATTAATGCCAAAAACCCTCTGACACCAGTACCTTGGTTAAAAAATAATCTAGCCCTCATGCTGTTCAATAGAAAAAAAGTAGCCCAACAATTATTTTTCTGGCATGCAGGCCAAAACATTTCCCAACTTGAGNCATGCCCCCCCTTTCATAACTCTAGGATTAAAAAAAAATCGATTAACGGACAATCCTGTCGCAGTGAACTGTAGTAAATATACATTTCCCTCTGGATATTTATGATCTTTTAATTGCAGATAACAATAGATTGGATGTCGTGGATTCTTTAAAAACACAATAGAATGACGTCACAACAATGGTTTTATTTTACTTACTTCACAGTACAGGGGAGACAAAATAAAGTCTTAAATAAGCAATTAAGGAATATGGAGAATATGCACATGAGACAAGTTCTACAATTACATAGTAAAACAAACCAATGGAACAACGCTTTCATTGTTGTTCTTCATTTTGAAGTCACCGTGTTTCAACAATGAGGTTTCTTATACCGCATGGCAAGTTCAAGACGCCCCTATCATCGGTTTGAGCGGAATTCATAGACATTCGAACAATGCTACATCCATTTCAGTTTACTCATTGATGCGGGATCGGCAACAAACATAAAATTAACTGGCACAGTGTTCTTACAATCGTTGTTTTCCGTTGACAGCGGGAACAGACTAACAGAAGACAATCACAACATGGCCCATATGGAAAATCACCAGACAAAAACAAATCCTTACATTTATGTCGATGAAGATTAAAGTTTTCTGATCATAAGGGAGCAACCCTTTTATATTTTTTTTTCTTTTTTTTTGGGGGGGTATGGTGAAATCCTTCAACCTGTTTTTTTAATGTGTAACTTCTTTCCTGGCTTTCATTTTTCTTCTAAGCATGGCCTGGATTTCATTTAAAACAACATAACCTGATTTTATTTCAATACCAGTTGTATCCAGCCTTTTTTTTCACCGACAGGCCATCCTTGATTTTTTTTAACCATAGGGTACCCTACTGCCCTTTTTATTCATATTTGACTAGAGCCCCCTAAAAATCAAATGGTTGCTCCTTGAGAATATTTCGTTCAACTTGAATTTACCCTTTCCATTTTTAGCATTTTGAAATGAATTTACCATTCCAAACAACAGTGTGTTACTAAAAGTGAGTCATCAAGCCTCAAAACTTCATGTGCATTTCATATAAAAAAACATAGACCCAGAGTCTTATTTATTGGTGCTAAGTTATATACCATGTTCAAAGTACAAGGAAATAAACGTTTTTGTCACATGTACATTCACTCCATATCCTTTCATTTTTTTTCTAGTGTATGTTATTCTGCTTATAAAATCAAGAAATTTTGAAATAATCTTGTTGTTATGTGAAATGCACAGGAACATGAGGAAAATAACTGTTAATAACTGACTTTTTAATTGTAACTTCTGTTATTCTAGTGATCTTCTGTGGTTTTTGTTGTCTGGCCTCATTTGAATAAACCACTTTTTGAGATGACTGCCTAAATACATCAAATACAAATAACTAAATACCGAAGTTACAGTGAATTCATTTTCTGCATATGCGCATTTCGACAACTTATGTCTCTTCCGTGCAGATAAAATCTAAACGTTTAGAAGACCGTAAAAAGCAATGATATAAAAACTGACGGAGAACAAATACCCAGTATGATCTAAATGTAAAGCCAAAATCAGGTAAGGACAGGGCTTTGCATGTGGGAGTTACTCCTTAGTTTTCAACAAAATTTACAAAAAATCAAATATTGCAAGGTTTGAAATGTAATCGGGTTTCGGGTCAGCACCGAATTACTGACTACTGGGCTGGTGAATACCCCCGGGGACTAACAGTTCACCAGCAGAGGCATCGACCCAGTGGTGACAAATAACTAAATACCGAAGTTACTGTTAACTTATTTTCTGCATATGCGCATTTCGACAACTTATGTCTCTTCAGTGCTTCAGTCTCTTCCGTTGTTTCAGTGCAGATAAAATCTAAACGTTTGGAAGACCGTAAAAACCTAACATGTAAAAAACTGAACAATACACAAACATTGTCCAATTTCAACGAAAATGATATAAACATGTTTGTGAAAAGTTTACAAACAAATTTCCGAGATGGCAAGGCAATGCACTGAAACCAAAATGATAACTGTTCGAAATAGTGATAAATTTTGGTTTATAAGTGAACCAAGGAAAGAAATTCGCAAACGTGATCAGTTACATAGATCTACCTTGGTGTCAAAAATGAATCTGATACCAAGACGTACACCAGCAGAGGACCAGAGTTGATGATTTGAAAAAAAAAGATCGCCAAAGAAAATTTCTTAAAGATTTTGGATAACATTATTTTCGATGAAGAGTTACTTGATATTGTTTGTGAGGATGAAAATAAAGGTTAAATTGTTTAAAAGAAAGTATTTCAGTAAGATTGCTAAGTTTAAGAAGAAAATTTCAACTATCTATACTCAATAGAAAAATTGAAAAACAATAAGCATTTTATTTTTATTATTCAAAATGAATTAAAATTTATAATAGAAATATAAGATCCAAACAGGTTCTCAAGACCTGACGTTATCAGTCATAAAATGTTAAAATTATGTCTAGAAAAGTTACCAGAAACTCTTCAATTAATTTTGAGCAGATCTTAAAACAAGTATACAATTACAATGTCATGGAAACTGTCTAACGTATTTTCGATAAAAGGAAAAAAAATCACTACCTTCAAATCATAGACCCATATCCCTCATAAGCTGCGTGAGCAAAGAAACAGAAAGACTTGTATTCAAATATGTAAATCATCATCTTCAATTGCCAAAACGTATGTAGAAATACCAGTCTGGCTTTCGTCCCAAATAATCGACAGAGCTGTACTTAAGGAGAAGATGATCAAAGTTGGCAGAACTTGTGTCTGAAAATACCTTTAAGGATAATGAAAATTAATTTCTTGGTAGATTTTGACGCTGCTTTCAAAAGACAATAATCGATCTGGTGGACAGGTTTGACATCAACTTTTTTGCTTGCCATGCAGATGTAGTCGTAAAACCTCACAAAAAGAGGCGTACTTTTCTTGTCTTTTTTTCTGGTGGTTTCGCACCTACTTTGTCTATTTGCCCTTTGTATTTCGTCTCTTGGTAATTATGTTCGGTAATTTTGTTACTACCCCTGTTTGTTCAGTCTCCAAAACGGAAGGAGACTTATTTTTTGTTATAAAGTCTAATAAAATTTTCAGTTGTGCTTCTTATTAATATTTTCCAAAGGGGATCAACTTAGATAATAACTTAGAGGCTACTAAAGGTTTGAGGGTGCCATAGAACCATATGGGAAAATGAGTTAGGTAAGATTAAGCTCAAGAGCAAAGAAATTTCAGAATAGCTATCGTTGGAATGGGAACCGTGCTCCAAAAAATAGAAAATCATGTCCTTTGTTGTTATTTATGTTTTGATAACAGAATTATTTAAATTATAAGGGGAACCAGTGCTACATTTGGCGTTTTTAAGGGGTCTTTGAATTGGTTGAATTGGATAGTGGAGCATCTTTTTGCCATGCAGATCAAAAACCCGATTACTCGAAAGACCTTGCCTTCTATTGAAAGACGTGTTATGATGTCAGCATAATTATATAAAATAATTTTTAAGGGGAACCCCTTCCCAAAATTTTTAAAAGGAGGTCCTCATAAAAGCCAAAAACCAAATTTTTGGAGATTGTTCGGGAGACTTTTGAGTTTGCTCTCTCAGAACATTCATAACTTTGTCCGAATCAGATATCAAATGAGGTGTAAGGCTTTCAAACTTCTTAAGGTGGAAGCCCAATATCTCCAAGTTTGCAATCGGCAAACATTTTTTCTATGGCGTCCATTAAGGTCTCAAATATGGCTGGAATTTTCGAAAAATAAATATTGTTGTTCAACTTGTCCGAAGCAGATTTAGAAAAAAAAAACATTAAAACTTCAACTGTGTCAAAATGAAAAGGACATGAGATTTATATGAGAGAATGGCAAATCAACAAAAACTCTTTAAATGTGTTTTCAGTATGGATCCATTCGCAGGGCTAAAAAGGGCCTTTGTTTATGATAGATTAAAGCAGGACCCTATGGAAAATGAAACTGAAAGTATTTTTGGCAATATCTCAAGTAAGATAAGATGTTATACGGAGAAGTGTGGCAAATATGTGGCATCAATTTTCCAACGCATGCAAAACATTAAAATAATTACCGTTGCCATGGTAACCATGTTTTCTTAGGTTAGATGTTTTTGACAAAACAATATTTATTACTTATATTTGTAGAGGAACTTCTGTTCAAATCTGTTATGGAGAGGAGTCTCAAATGAGTTGTTAATAAGTGAAACAATATGACAACGACTGGAAGTATCATCAGGTCTCTGAAAGGGTAAGCATAATCTGCTCCATGTTTGGCACCTCTCACACTGCTAAATAGATAGTCTGGTCTAAAAGTCGCTTCCACTTTATGAGTAAACTAAGAAACCCAGGATCCCCTCATAACTGACTATTCTCATTTTTGAAATAGTAACATTGTGGCATTCTGTAAAATAGGGGTGACGACCATGGAACATCTCTGGTGACAGTTGCAAGTGGTTTACCTTAGTATTTGGTGAAGAGATTTTAAGACATTAATTTCGCTCTTTGAAAAATCGTTTTACATTCTATATGCGTTACATAGGGGAATTAGGTGTGAAATACAGTGAAATGTAGACACCAAACAGCGGGGTTAGAGTAAGTTCAATTTCATAAAGCCGAGATCAACAAGCTGTATCTGCAAAAAGTTCTACACCACCTATTTCTAAGCTGTTAAACTTCATCTTGACAGCTGCCTCATTCATTGACCTTCATCTTAAAATTGACAAGAGGTACAAACTAGGCTTTATGACAAACGCGATGACTTCACTTTTCTAATCGTCAACTTTCCTTTTCTTTGTTGTAACATTCAAACAGCACCATTATATAGCGTTTATACATCTCCGTACTCATTTGCTACTCAAGGGTCTGTGGTCAGTGCAGTAACTTCCTTGATAGAGCTCGGTTGCTCAAAAATAGGCTACTAAAATATCGTATAATACCTATAACTTAAACTCATCACTGCAGAAGTTAGACGGTCGACATCATGATCTTGTACCACCATGGGATATCTGTTGCCAGGTGACAGCAGATTTTTCTATTTAATAGCTTAAGTTTTTTTCCTCCACTGGATTTGATTTCCCAACCGGAATTGACATGCTTAGAATGGCGGATATACATAAAAAGAAAGATATAATTAGTACCGGTGCAGCTGACATCACCCATGGTTAAAAGTTTGGTCCGTGATGTTTATCTTTATGTGTGTGCCCATTTATCTTTTCTGTAACGTACGAAGTAATGTCTCTATGTTTTGGTATTGCCGATGTTGCCATTGTCTTTGGATTATTCTTTTCTGTTTCCGGTTCTCGCTAGCTCTTCAACATGTTGGTATTCTAGAAAGACCCAAAGTAATCCCTTCAGAGGGAAATAACACTGAAGCATGACTGATCAGATTTGGGGATATTTCCCTGTGACCTAGCAAGCATATTTTAAGTTCAGTCCTTAAGCTTCGGCTTAACCATTATTATTAAACTTCGAAATGACAATGTTTACTTCAGAGCAAGCCAGCCCCTCGTTGATGAAGTACTTTTCTTTGAAAATAGAATCTGTTTCCTGTCACAACTTTCTACAGGCAAAAATGTAACCTTAATTGATATTTGCTTTTCTATTTAGACCCCATTGGTTATTTGTTCTCTATTAGCAATTGATTTCTTACTGTTTTGACTGATCTGCACTGAGAGACATAAGTAATAACTAACAAAATACCGAAGTCACTGTATAATTTTTCTGCATATGACCATTTCGATAACTTATGTCTCATCAGTGCATATAAAATCAAAATATCTGATAGACAATAAACCAAAATGTGCAAAATCTGATAACCAAAAAAGATCTTAATGTAGAGACAAAAATACTCCTTAGTTCTAAGCAAAATTTCTAAAATTTAAATACTGAGAGTTTTCATATGAAATTGGTTTTCAGATCAGCACGGACTACTGGGTTGGTGAATACCCTACACCATCAGAGGCATCGGCCCAGTGATAATCGAAATGGCTGACGAAAAGGACAGATGCGGAAGCTTAATTTACAGTAATGGTTGTCTGACCAAATTATTTTTTTCGTTTCTTGACTAACATCTCTCTAGTTAATATTATCTGTACATTATTATGCCTCTGAAATTGTATATTCACTGAAAGAATTAGTTGTAGGATGTCTATTTGTAAAAGGGTTACAATACTAGATCTAAGGAATGCATTGTTACAAGCACGATAAACCACTCCAATGCAACTGTTTTGGTAATGGTACCTTTTTGTACTTTTGTTTGAATAGCTTCATTTGTTAATTTATTGTACTATTTGCTTCTATAGGTTACAATTTATTTTTTGGTCTTTTAATTATTATAATGTCCTTTTGCGTAAAAGTGTCTTTTTCCCATATTCACTGTAATCAATAGTTGCATTACCTGACTATTTGTATAACCAATGGTTTCTATTGACAAACCCTAGAATCATAATAACAAACAAGTATTACAAACCTTAGTGAATCGACAAGACAAACAGACTGGTATATTACAACAAACAAAATGACAAATAAAAAACAAAATGCCATTTACAAAAGCAAAGAATATGACTAACGTGGAAGATTTACAATAAATTACATACAATCCTGGGTAAAATTTAACATTAGATATAGACTGGTACAATAAAAAATAACAATAAAATGCTGTTCATACCTAATAATGGTGTTAATTTTAGGCAGATTATTCCTTTTCTAAAACCTCTTTCATATAATTTGACTTTTTTGTATTCCAAGTGTTTGATTTTCTAAACAGCCAATTGAAGAAACAAAGGCCATCGGAATGACTCAAATAAACTACAGTTTCGGTATTTCGTGGATGACAGCATTGTAAGAACATTTTGCCATTAAGTTTATGTTTGTTTATGATCCGGTATCCATGGTTAAAGTTACATGGATGTAGCAGTGTTCGACAGTCGCCCAAAACATTTGTTTGTGTGTTGTTATCGTCTACTAGCTTAAGACACTGGTGCTTTTGTCGGGCAACGGAGGACAGTGATTGTTATTTTAATTAATGTTTGTTGACAATCCCGCATACATGAACAGCAAAGACATGGATGTAGCATTGTTAGACAATTAGCAAAGAATTCCCCTTAAACCGGTGCTAGGGGCCGTCTTGAACTTACTATGAGGTATGAGTAAAGTTCATTGTTGAAGGCCTCATGATGATTTCAAGATTAAGAAGAATAAAAGCGTTGTTCCATTGCTTAGTTTTACCATGTATTTGTAGAGACTTTGTCTCATTTGTATTTACTCCATATCCCATCATTGTTTATTTCTAATTAATTTTTTGCTCTAAATTTGGAACACATAGATTCTTACACCAAGGACTTTATTCGTTACAACCCTTTCTTTGTTCATAAAATGTTTTTTTTTATAATGATTACATAAGAAAGACAATAGAAAATGTCGTTGTCAAGTAAAATAATCGTTTTCATTATTTACTTTAATAATTCATACTTATTCCATTCTTCAAGGTGTAATCCACGTTAGCAAATTCTTGACCTCTGATATTTCCTTATCATAGTTTTACTACACATTTTATAGTAAGGTGAAACTTGGTAAAACTTGGACGTCATGATATGCACAATTCAATGTTGAATTAAAGTTGATATTAGACATGGAATGCAGAAAAGGGCCTGCTGCACACGTTCAATTCATTCCTCTTTTATTCCTCAGGTTACAGCACAAAATTTGTATGAATGTTGAACGAAAGTTAATGTTGCACATGGCATACAGGAAAGGGTTCACTGCACTGTTTACATATGCAAAGTAATATGCTAAAATGGTAAGAATATAATACATTACTAAATAAAGAAGTTATTACTGACAAGGTATAGGAAGACACGTCTAATGAATTATTCAGTATTACTTTGTCTTTTGTCGGAGTTTAAAGATCCTTTCATGTTTTCTGTCAGTGAATTCACATGTTTTGTTCCCTTGGTCTTCCATATTTATCTGCACCGAAAAAACATTAAACTTAAACTAACTCTATTTCATTTTTGTATGTTTGTTTCAATATTTTTACTTTCTCATATTTTCAATTAGTTAATGCACTTAGACAATAATATTCATATCCATATTTTGTAAGTCGGCACGTTTGAAGAACTAAACCCACTAACCCACAAACCGTGTTGTTCATCTTTGTATTTCTGTGTTTTCATTATTGTTTTCTATTCCGTATTCATGTTATTTCTTTGTTTCCTTGTTAGCTCACCTGGCCTAAAAGGCCATGTGAGCTTTTGCCATCACTATGCGTCCGTCGTCCGTCCGTCTGTCTGTCAACAATTTCAAAAATCTTCTCCTCTGAAACCGCTGAGCCAAATGTAATCAAACTTCACTTGAATCATCACCAGGGTATGGCTTCTCAAAATTATGTTCGATTAGTCGACTGGTCAAACAACATGGCCACCATGGCTAAATATAGAACATAGGGGTAAATTGCAGTTTTTGGCAAATAACTCGAAAACCGTTACAGATATCAAAAATCTGACATGGGGATAAAAGTGATCAGCATAGCAAGATCTACCTGCCCTGCAATTTTGATGAACATCCGAAAACCCGTTTTGGAGTTATTGCCCTTTTCCCGTTAAACTTTCAAAATTTGTGCATTTCTTATTTTTTATTTCAAAAAGTGTCACAGATAGAGGTTAAGTGTAATTGCAAAATGGTTCAGCATATCAAGATCTACAAACCCTAAAATTTTGAAGAAAATCCATAAACCCTTGTTGGAGTTATTGCTCTTTTTTCACGGAATTTTCAAAATTTTCATTTTTTTGGTCTTTTATTTCCAACTATAGAAGATGAAGGTTAATTGTAAATTGATAAAATGTTTTCCATGCTGTGTGTATTTCAAAACTGGTGTTTAAAATTATTTGTTGACCCCCATTTTCAAAATGGCCGCCAAAAAAGGCGGGAAAATTCAACATTGTTCGATTTCAATAAAATTTGGTATCCAAGTGGATATTGATGTTACTACTTCAAAAATTGTTCGTTGACCACCATTTTCAAAATGGCTACCAAAAAAGGCGGAAATATTCAACATTGTCTGATTTCAATGAAATTTGGTTTCAAAATAGATATTTATGTCGCAACTTTTAAACCGGTGTTGAAAAGTGTTCGTTGACCACCATTTTCAAAATGGCCGCAAAAAAGGCGGGAAAATTCAACATCGTCCGATTTCAGTGAAATTTGGTTTCCAAAAAGGTATTGATGTTGCGACTTCTAAACCGGTGTTGAAAAGTGTTCGTTTACCGCCGTTTTCAAAATGGCCGTCAAAAAAGGTTGGAAAATTCAACATTGTCTGATTTCAATGGAAGTTGGTTTCAAAATAGATATTGATGTTGCGAATTCAAAACCGGATTTGAAAATTGTTCTTTTACTGCCATTTTCAAAATGACCACTAAAAATGGCGGGAAAATTCAACATTGTCTGATTTCAATGGAACTTGTATTCCAAATAGTTATTGATGTCGCAACTTCAAACCTGATGTTAAAATTTGTTCCCTTACAGCCATTTTCAGAATGGCCGCCAAAAAGGTGGGAAAATTCAACATTGTCAATTTGGTTTGCAAGTGGATATTGATGTTGCGACTTCAAAACTGGTGTTGAAAATTGTTAGTTGACTGCCATTTTCAAAATGGACTCCATAAGGTGGGAAATTCAACAATGTCTGATTTCAATGAAATTGTGTTTGCAAATAGATATTGATGTTGGGACTTCAAAACCGGAATTGAAAATTGTTTGTTGAGTGCCATTTTCAAAATGGCCACAAAAAAGGTGGGAAAATTCAACATAGTCTGATTTCAAAATAATTCTGTTTCCAAATAGATATTGATTCCGTAACTTAAAAATATGGATGTTTGAAGTACTTAAATGTTTATCCTTTCAGTTAGAATATCATGAGAATACTTTTTTGAAAGTGTATATTTATTGAGGGCACTGTCATATTTGAAGCTGGTGTATGAATATTGTTTTACTGGGTGCGTAATAAGGCCCTGACAAGGACTGGGAAGCACGTGTTTTTTCAAATGTAAATATTATTGTTTATTTCATATTTTTATTCGGTACCATTTTGCGAAAAATCTAAACGGTTCACCCCATATTTTTATGGCAGATTTGGATTCCTTAGTTGAAATGCTTCGAAATGATATACAACTCAAAGGTCAAGCTAAACCTATATGTTGAGGGCAAACAGTGGAAAATGGCTGATTTAGCCTTGAAGTAAATGGCAACGTCGTAACTGGTATATGAGACCTTAATAAAATGTTTCCCTTATCCAGGAGAATTTAATACAGTTTCTTATAGTAGGGTGCCCAAGGTCCAAAAAGACGCTTAGTTTACGAGTTTGGGTTAACGGAATCACACACGGCTAATTCTTGTTTTAAATGATAGAACAACTATTAGATTTCAAATTTTTAGCTGTCGTAGAAAGTTCCTGTGATCACGATTTCTCTAATTTCTCCCTTTTTAAGGGTACCCTTAAACAGTGCTTGGGATATGGTATATTTAAAGTTATAGAAAATAGTAGTACTCTCTTATATTCTAATAAAAAGTTATTCACGGTAAAGCTAAGACCTGAAATATTTATTTGAATCATAGAATGCAAGTTATTTTTGACCGGTTTTTGTAATTTATCGGTATTAATGTCGAAGTAAATTTTAGCCTAAACTAACGACATTTTCATTGAATGCGAAATAACTATGCTTTATTTCTGCAAAATTCCAACTTTAACGAAAGTACATATACGAATTGTACATATGCACCAAAAATCATGGATGTAATGTCCACCGTTAAAGAGAAATTAACAATTAAAAAGCCAAAATTTGCTTAAAACTTTCGAATAATTTTAGTCGATGTGAAGATCATGCCAATTGGTCATGTTCTTTCAAGTGTACAACGAAAGATAACTCTAATCATTCTCTTGTCAAAATTACTTGACAAGCCCAAGTCTAGTTATACGTTGCTTGTGTTTTGATTTTCCAAGCACATATGTTTGTTTTCATGTTTAAAATCACTTTTCCATATCATTTCAGATAATATAATAGGGTTTTGTTTCAGTAGGAACGGTTTTTCTAAGATTTATATCAGTGTGTGTTTTGGGGGGGAAATTGAATAATTTATACCAATAACAAAAGTACGATTTATTTCGCTTAAACTAAGTTTATTGTTTAGCGGTTCGTTTTAAAATTAAATTCAAGCTTTCCTTTAAAGAATAATCCTATAAAAGTCGGAAATGCGCAGTTCTTTATATCCGAAAGAACCCCTCATATCACGGAGGTGCAAATATTCAAAATGACGAACCTTTAAAACAAAATGCCAACTTTGAAACTTGTTGAATAAAGACAACAGACAAATCATTATAAAAAATAAAACTAAAGAACTACCCCAATAAAATTTACAAATATATTCGAATTTCGTTGCAGTTTTATCTGTGAAATGAAGCTCACTTTAAAATGCATCGAAATTTTCAAAAGTTTAGGAGCTGACCTTTGACCCCATATAAAATAAAATGTGACCAAATTCAATCTCTACGACAGCGTCATTTCGATGCGCCATGGTATGTTCTTTCCAAACATGTATAATACAGGTGTGTGTTATTCCGTTAACCCAAAAATCGGAAAAATCGTCTCTTGGGCACCCTACTATTAATAGATAATTTATAATATGATCTGTTGGTTGAAACGAAAAGAACGTACATGTCTACTTGCTGTTAAAGGAGATAATGTTATAAAGTTTCCGGATTAATGTAAGTGAAAAACCAAAAGTAAGTAAAAAAAATATAATCCATCCATAGACATTGGCATCATCACGAACACCAAGAAAAAAAGATGTCACAAACGAACAGTACAGAAAAGAAAACTGAAGACAAACATACAGATGAACAACAAGGACCCAAATTTAACTATGGGTGAGATCATGTGCACCAGTAGAGTAAGCATCTCCTGTTTCTAGTAAGGCAACCGTCGTATTGCTGATGTCAATTCCGGTAGTAAATTCAAATCAAGTACAGAAAAAAATCTTAAGCTGATAAAGGGAAAGAGTTGTTCATCTCGGAAAC